>JAVRKA010000207.1:0-310608 GCA_034508555.1 Venustoraphidia nigricollis | reverse complement strand
CAGATATAAGTGTCGATAGGCATTTCAGATATAGGTGTCGATAGGCATTTCAGATATAGGTGTCGATAGGCATTTCAGATATAGGTGCCGATAGGCATTTCAGATATAGTTGCCGATTGGCATTTTAAAAATAGGTGCCGATAGGCATTTCAGATATAGAAGCCGATAGGCATTTCAAATATAGGTGCCGATAGGCATTCCAGATATGGTTGCCGATAGGCATTTCAAATATAGGTGCTGATAGGCATTTCAGATGTAGTTTCCGATAGGCATTTCAAAAATAGGTGTCGATAGGCATTTCAGATATAGGTGTCGATAGGCATTTCAGATATAGGTGTCGATAGGCATTTCAGATATAGGTGTCGATAGGCATTTCAGATATAGGTGTCGATAGGCATTTCAGATATAGGTGTCGATAGGCATTTCAGATATAGGTGTCGATAGGCATTTCAGATATAGGTGTCGATAGGCATTTCAGATATAGGTGTCGATAGGCATTTCAGATATAGGTGCCGATAGGCATTTCAGATATAGTTGCCGATTGGCATTTTAAAAATAGGTTCCGATAGGCATTTCAGATATAGAAGCCGATAGGCATTTCAAATATAGGTGCCGATAGGCATTCCAGATATGGTTGCCGATAGGCATTTCAAATATAGGTGCTGATAGGCATTTCAGATGTAGTTTCCGATAGGCATTTCAAAAATAGGTGTCGATAGGCATTTCAGATATAGGTGTCGATAGGCATTTCAGATATAGGTGTCGATAGGCATTTCAGATATAGGTGTCGATAGGCATTTCAGATATAGGTGTCGATAGGCATTTCAGATATAGGTGTCGATAGGCATTTCAGATATAGGTGTCGATAGGCATTTCAGATATAGGTGTCGATAGGCATTTCAGATATAGGTGTCGATAGGCATTTCAGATATAGGTGTCGATAGGCATTTCAGATATAGGTGTCGATAGGCATTTCAGATATAGGTGCCGATAGGCATTTTTGATATAGTTGCCGATTGGCATTTTAAAAATAGGTGCCGATAGGCATTTCAGATATAGAAGCCGATAGGCATTTCAAATATAGGTGCCGATAGGCATTCCAGATATGGTTGCCGATAGGCAATTTAAATATAGGTGCTGATAGGCATTTCAGATGTAGTTTCCGATAGGCATTTCAAAAATAGGTGTCGATAGGCATTTCAGATATAGGTGTCGATAGGCATTTCAGATATAGGTGTCGATAGGCATTTCAGATATAGGTGTCGATAGGCATTTCAGATATAGGTGTCGATAGGCATTTCAGATATAGGTGTCGATAGGCATTTCAGATATAGGTGTCGATAGGCATTTCAGATATAGGTGTCGATAGGCATTTCAGATATAGGTGCCGATAGGCATTTCAGATATAGTTGCCGATTGGCATTTTAAAAATAGGTGCCGATAGGCATTTCAGATATAGAAGCCGATAGGCATTTCTAATATAGGTGCCGATAGGCATTCCAGATATGGTTGCCGATAGGCATTTCAAATATAGGTGCTGATAGGCATTTCAGATGTAGTTTCCGATAGGCATTTCAAAAATAGGTGTCGATAGGCATTTCAGATATAGGTGTCGATAGGCATTTCAGATATAGGTGTCGATAGGCATTTCAGATATAGGTGTCGATAGGCATTTCAGATATAGGTGTCGATAGGCATTTCAGATATAGGTGTCGATAGGCATTTCAGATATAGGTGTCGATAGGCATTTCAGATATAGGTGTCGATAGGCATTTCAGATATAGGTGCCGATAGGCATTTCAGATATAGTTGCCGATTGGCATTTTAAAAATAGGCGCCGATAGGCATTTTAGATATAGAAGCCGATAGGCATTTCAAATATAGGTGCCGATAGGCATTCCAGATATGGTTGCCGATAGGCATTTCAAATATAGGTGCTGATAGGCATTTCAGATGTAGTTTCCGATAGGCATTTCAAAAATAGGTGTCGATAGGCATTTCAGATATAGGTGTCGATAGGCATTTCAGATATAGGTGTCGATAGGCATTTCAGATATAGGTGTCGATAGGCATTTCAGATATAGGTGTCGATAGGCATTTCAGATATAGGTGTCGATAGGCATTTCAGATATAGGTGCCGATAGGCATTTCAGATATAGTTGCCGATTAGCATTTTAAAAATAGGTGCCGATAGGCATTTCAAATATAGAAGCCGATAGGCATTTCAAATATAGGTGCCGATAGGCATTCCAGATATGGTTGCCGATAGGCATTTCAAATATAGGTGCTGATATGCATTTCAGATGTAGTTTCCGATAGGCATTTCAAAAATAGGTGTCGATAGGCATTTCAGATATAGGTGTCGATAGGCATTTCAGATATAGGTGTCGATAGGCATTTCAGATATAGGTGTCGATAGGCATTTCAGATATAGGTGTCGATAGGCATTTCAGATATAGGTGTCGATAGGCATTTCAGATATAGGTGTCGATAGGCATTTAAGATATAGGTGTTGATAGGCATTTCAGATATAGGTGTCGATAGGCATTTCAGATATAGGTGTCGATAGGCATTCCAGATATAGGTGTCGATAGGCATTTCAGATATAGGTGTCGATAGGCATTTCAGATATAGGTGCCGATAGGCATTTCAGATATAGTTGCCGATTGGCATTTTAAAAATAGGTGCCGATAGGCATTTCAGATATAGAAGCCGATAGGCATTTCAAATATAGGTGCCGATAGGCATTCCAGATATGGTTGCCGATAGGCATTTCAAATATAGGTGCTGATAGGCATTTCAGATGTAGTTTTCGATAGGCATTTCAAAAATAGGTGTCGATAGGCATTTCAGATATAGGTGTCGATAGGCATTTCAGATATAGGTGTCGATAGGCATTTCAGATATAGGTGTCGATAGGCATTTCATATATAGGTGTCGATAGGCATTTCAGATATAGGTGTCGATAGGCATTTCAGATATAGGTGTCGATAGGCATTTCAGATATAGGTGTCGATAGGCATTTCAGATATAGGTGTCGATAGGCATTTCAGATATAGGTGCCGATAGGCATTTCAGATATAGTTGCCGATTGGCATTTTAAAAATAGGTGCCGATAGGCATTTCAGATATAGAAGCCGATAGGCATTTCAAATATAGGTGCCGATAGGCATTCCAGATATGGTTGCCGATAGGCATTTCAAATATAGGTGCTGATAGGCATTTCAGATGTAGTTTCCGATATGCATTTCAAAAATAGGTGTCGATAGGCATTTCAGATATAGGTGTCGATAGGCATTTCAGATATAGGTGTCGATAGGCACTTCAGATATAGGTGTCGATAGGCATTTCAGATATAGGTGTCGATAGGCATTTCAGATATAGGTGTCGATAGGCATTTCAGATATAGGTGTCGATAGGCATTTCAGACATAGGTGTCGATAGGCATTTCAGATATAGGTGCCGATAGGCATTTCAGATATAGTTGCCGATTGGCATTTTAAAAATAGGTGCCGATAGGCATTTCAGATATAGAAGCCGATAGGCATTTCAAATATAGGTGCCGATAGGCATTCCAGATATGGTTGCCGATAGGCATTTCAAATATAGGTGCTGATAGGCATTTCAGATGTAGTTTCCGATAGGCATTTCAAAAATAGGTGTCGATAGGCATTTCAGATATAGGTGTCGATAGGCATTTCAGATATAGGTGTCGATAGGCATTTCAGAAATAGGTGTCTATAGGTATTTCAGATATAGGTGTCGATAGGCATTTCAGATATAAGTGTCGATAGGCATTTCAGATATAGGTGTCGATAGGCATTTCAGATATAGGTGTCGATAGGCATTTCAGATATAGGTGCCGATAGGCATTTCAGATATAGTTGCCGATTGGCATTTTAAAAATAGGTGCCGATAGGCATTTCAGATATAGAAGCCGATAGGCATTTCAAATATAGGTGCCGATAGGCATTCCAGATATGGTTGCCGATAGGCATTTCAAATATAGGTGCTGATAGGCATTTCAGATGTAGTTTCCGATAGGCATTTCAAAAATAGGTGTCGATAGGCATTTCAGATATAGGTGTCGATAGGCATTTCAGATATAGGTGTCGATAGGCATTTCAGATATAGGTGTCGATAGGCATTTCAGATATAGGTGTCGATAGGCATTTCAGATATAGGTGTCGATAGGCATTTCAGATATAGGTGTCGATAGGCATTTCAGATATAGGTGTCGATAGGCATTTCAGATATAGGGGTCGATAGGCATTTCAGATATAGGTGCCGATAGGCATTTCAGATATAGTTGCCGATTGGCATTTTAAAAATAGGTGCCGATAGGCATTTCAGATATAGAAGCCGATAGGCATTTCAAATATAGGTGCCGATAGGCATTCCAGATATGGTTGCCGATAGGCATTTCAAATATAGGTGCTGATAGGCATTTCAGATGTAGTTTCCGATATGCATTTCAAAAATAGGTGTCGATAGGCATTTCAGATATAGGTGTCGATAGGCATTTCAGATATAGGTGTCGATAGGCATTTCAGATATAGGTGTCGATAGGCATTTCAGATATAGGTGTCGATAGGCATTTCAGATATAGGTGTCGATAGGCATTTCAGATATAGGTGTCGATAGGCATTTCAGACATAGGTGTCGATAGGCATTTCAGATATAGGTGCCGATAGGCATTTCAGATATAGTTGCCGATTGGCATTTTAAAAATAGGTGCCGATAGGCATTTCAGATATAGAAGCCGATAAGCATTTCAAATATAGGTGCCGATAGGCATTCCAGATATGGTTGCCGATAGGCATTTCAAATATAGGTGCTGATAGGCATTTCAGATGTAGTTTCCGATAGGCATTTCAAAAATAGGTGTCGATAGGCATTTCAGATATAGGTGTCGATAGGCATTTCAGATATAGGTGTCGATAGGCATTTCAGAAATAGGTGTCGATAGGTATTTCAGATATAGGTGTCGATAGGCATTTCAGATATAAGTGTCGATAGGCATTTCAGATATAGGTGTCGATAGGCATTTCAGATATAGGTGTCGATAGGCATTTCAGATATAGGTGCCGATAGGCATTTCAGATATAGTTGCCGATTGGCATTTTAAAAATAGGTGCCGATAGGCATTTCAGATATAGAAGCCGATAGGCATTTCAAATATAGGTGCCGATAGGCATTCCAGATATGGTTGCCGATAGGCATTTCAAATATAGGTGCTGATAGGCATTTCAGATGTAGTTTCCGATAGGCATTTCAAAAATAGGTGTCGATAGGCATTTCAGTATAGGTGTCGATAGGCATTTCAGATATAGGTGTCGATAGGCATTTCAGATATAGGTGTCGATAGGCATTTCAGATATAGGTGTCGATAGGCATTTCAGATATAGGTGTCGATAGGCATTTCAGATATAGGTGTCGATAGGCATTTCAGATATAGGTGTCGATAGGCATTTCAGATATAGGTGTCGATAGGCATTTCAGATATAGGTGCCGATAGGCATTTCAGATATAGTTGCCGATTGGCATTTTAAAAATAGGTTCCGATAGGCATTTCAGATATAGAAGCCGATAGGCATTTCAAATATAGGTGCCGATAGGCATTCCAGATATGGTTGCCGATAGGCATTTCAAATATAGGTGCTGATAGGCATTTCAGATGTAGTTTCCGATAGGCATTTCAAAAATAGGTGTCGATAGGCATTTCAGATATAGGTGTCGATAGGCATTTCAGATATAGGTGTCGATAGGCATTTCAGATATAGGTGTCGATAGGCATTTCAGATATAGGTGTCGATAGGCATTTCAGATATAGGTGTCGATAGGCATTTCAGATATAGGTGTCGATAGGCATTTCAGATATAGGTGTCGATAGGCATTTCAGATATAGGTGTCGATAGGCATTTCAGATATAGGTGTCGATAGGCATTTTAGATATAGGTGTCGATAGGCATTTCAGATATAGGTGCCGATAGGCATTTTTGATATAGTTGCCGATTGGCATTTTAAAAATAGGTGCCGATAGGCATTTCAGATATAGAAGCCGATAGGCATTTCAAATATAGGTGCCGATAGGCATTCCAGATATGGTTGCCGATAGGCATTTCAAATATAGGTGCTGATAGGCATTTCAGATGTAGTTTCCGATAGGCATTTCAAAAATAGGTGTCGATAGGCATTTCAGATATAGGTGTCGATAGGCATTTCAGATATAGGTGTCGATAGGCATTTCAGATATAGGTGTCGATAGGCATTTCAGATATAGGTGTCGATAGGCATTTCAGATATAGGTGTCGATAGGCATTTCAGATATAGGTGTCGATAGGCATTTCAGATATAGGTGTCGATAGGCATTTCAGATATAGGTGCCGATAGGCATTTCAGATATAGTTGCCGATTGGCATTTTAAAAATAGGTGCCGATAGGCATTTCAGATATAGAAGCCGATAGGCATTTCTAATATAGGTGCCGATAGGCATTCCAGATATGGTTGCCGATAGGCATTTCAAATATAGGTGCTGATAGGCATTTCAGATGTAGTTTCCGATAGGCATTTCAAAAATAGGTGTCGATAGGCATTTCAGATATAGGTGTCGATAGGCATTTCAGATATAGGTGTCGATAGGCATTTCAGATATAGGTGTCGATAGGCATTTCAGATATAGGTGTCGATAGGCATTTCAGATATAGGTGTCGATAGGCATTTCAGATATAGGTGTCGATAGGCATTTCAGATATAGGTGTCGATAGGCATTTCAGATATAGGTGCCGATAGGCATTTCAGATATAGTTGCCGATTGGCATTTTAAAAATAGGCGCCGATAGGCATTTTAGATATAGAAGCCGATAGGCATTTCAAATATAGGTGCCGATAGGCATTCCAGATATGGTTGCCGATAGGCATTTCAAATATAGGTGCTGATAGGCATTTCAGATGTAGTTTCCGATAGGCATTTCAAAAATAGGTGTCGATAGGCATTTCAGATATAGGTGTCGATAGGCATTTCAGATATAGGTGTCGATAGGCATTTCAGATATAGGTGTCGATAGGCATTTCAGATATAGGTGTCGATAGGCATTTCAGATATAGGTGTCGATAGGCATTTCAGATATAGGTGCCGATAGGCATTTCAGATATAGTTGCCGATTAGCATTTTAAAAATAGGTGCCGATAGGCATTTCAAATATAGAAGCCGATAGGCATTTCAAATATAGGTGCCGATAGGCATTCCAGATATGGTTGCCGATAGGCATTTCAAATATAGGTGCTGATAGGCATTTCAGATGTAGTTTCCGATAGGCATTTCAAAAATAGGTGTCGATAGGCATTTCAGATATAGGTGTCGATAGGCATTTCAGATATAGGTGTCGATAGGCATTTCAGATATAGGTGTCGATAGGCATTTCAGATATAGGTGTCGATAGGCATTTCAGATATAGGTGTCGATAGGCATTTCAGATATAGGTGTCGATAGGCATTTAAGATATAGGTGTTGATAGGCATTTCAGATATAGGTGTCGATAGGCATTTCAGATATAGGTGTCGATAGGCATTCCAGATATAGGTGTCGATAGGCATTTCAGATATAGGTGTCGATAGGCATTTCAGATATAGGTGCCGATAGGCATTTCAGATATAGTTGCCGATTGGCATTTTAAAAATAGGTGCCGATAGGCATTTCAGATATAGAAGCCGATAGGCATTTCAAATATAGGTGCCGATAGGCATTCCAGATATGGTTGCCGATAGGCATTTCAAATATAGGTGCTGATAGGCATTTCAGATGTAGTTTTCGATAGGCATTTCAAAAATAGGTGTCGATAGGCATTTCAGATATAGGTGTCGATAGGCATTTCAGATATAGGTGTCGATAGGCATTTCAGATATAGGTGTCGATAGGCATTTCATATATAGGTGTCGATAGGCATTTCAGATATAGGTGTCGATAGGCATTTCAGATATAGGTGTCGATAGGCATTTCAGATATAGGTGTCGATAGGCATTTCAGATATAGGTGTCGATAGGCATTTCAGATATAGGTGCCGATAGGCATTTCAGATATAGTTGCCGATTGGCATTTTAAAAATAGGTGCCGATAGGCATTTCAGATATAGA
Source organism: Venustoraphidia nigricollis (assembly GCA_034508555.1). NCBI lineage: Eukaryota > Metazoa > Arthropoda > Insecta > Raphidioptera > Raphidiidae > Venustoraphidia > Venustoraphidia nigricollis. The sequence continues at coordinate 302,474 of JAVRKA010000207.1, read as the reverse complement.
AGCCGATAGGCATTTCAAATATAGGTGCCGATAGGCATTCCAGATATGGTTGCCGATAGGCATTTCAAATATAGGTGCTGATAGGCATTTCAGATGTAGTTTCCGATATGCATTTCAAAAATAGGTGTCGATAGGCATTTCAGATATAGGTGTCGATAGGCATTTCAGATATAGGTGTCGATAGGCATTTCAGATATAGGTGTCGATAGGCATTTCAGATATAGGTGTCGATAGGCATTTCAGATATAGGTGTCGATAGGCATTTCAGATATAGGTGTCGATAGGCATTTCAGACATAGGTGTCGATAGGCATTTCAGATATAGGTGCCGATAGGCATTTCAGATATAGTTGCCGATTGGCATTTTAAAAATAGGTGCCGATAGGCATTTCAGATATAGAAGCCGATAGGCATTTCAAATATAGGTGCCGATAGGCATTCCAGATATGGTTGCCGATAGGCATTTCAAATATAGGTGCTGATAGGCATTTCAGATGTAGTTTCCGATAGGCATTTCAAAAATAGGTGTCGATAGGCATTTCAGATATAGGTGTCGATAGGCATTTCAGATATAGGTGTCGATAGGCATTTCAGAAATAGGTGTCGATAGGTATTTCAGATATAGGTGTCGATAGGCATTTCAGATATAAGTGTCGATAGGCATTTCAGATATAGGTGTCGATAGGCATTTCAGATATAGGTGTCGATAGGCATTTCAGATATAGGTGCCGATAGGCATTTCAGATATAGTTGCCGATTGGCATTTTAAAAATAGGTGCCGATAGGCATTTCAGATATAGAAGCCGATAGGCATTTCAAATATAGGTGCCGATAGGCATTCCAGATATGGTTGCCGATAGGCATTTCAAATATAGGTGCTGATAGGCATTTCAGATGTAGTTTCCGATAGGCATTTCAAAAATAGGTGTCGATAGGCATTTCAGATATAGGTGTCGATAGGCATTTCAGATATAGGTGTCGATAGGCATTTCAGATATAGGTGTCGATAGGCATTTCAGATATAGGTGTCGATAGGCATTTCAGATATAGGTGTCGATAGGCATTTCAGATATAGGTGTCGATAGGCATTTCAGATATAGGTGTCGATAGGCATTTCAGATATAGGGGTCGATAGGCATTTCAGATATAGGTGCCGATAGGCATTTCAGATATAGTTGCCGATTGGCATTTTAAAAATAGGTGCCGATAGGCATTTCAGATAAAGAAGCCGATAGGCATTTCAAATATAGGTGCCGATAGGCATTCCAGATATGGTTGCCGATAGGCATTTCAAATATAGGTGCTGATAGGCATTTCAGATGTAGTTTCCAATAGGCATTTCAAAAATAGGTGCGATAGGCATTTCAGATATAGGTGTCGATTGGCATTTCAGATATAGGTGTCGATAGGCATTTCAGATATAGGTGTCGATAGGCATTTCAGATATAGGTGTCGATAGGCATTTCAGATATATGTGTCGATAGGCATTTCAGATATAGGTGTCGATAGGCATTTCAGATATAGGTGTCGATAGGCATTTCAGATATAGGTGTAGATAGGCATTTCAGATATAGGTGCCGATAGGCATTTCAGATATAGTTGCCTATTGGCATTTTAAAAATAGGTACCGATAGGCATTTCAGATATGGAAGCCGATAGGCATTTCAAATATAGGTGCCGATAGGCATTCCAGATATGGTTGCCGATAGGCATTTCAAATATATGTGCTGATAGGCATTTCAGATGTAGTTTTCGATAGGCATTTCAAAAATCGGTGTCGATAGGCATTTCAGATATAGGTGTCGATAGGCATTTCAGATATAGGTGTCGATAGGCATTTCAGATATAGGTGTCGATAGGCATTTCAGATATAGGTGTCGATAGGCATTTCAGATATAGGTGTCGATAGGCATTTCAGATATAGGTGTCGATAGGCATTTCAGATATAGGTGCCGATAGGCATTTCAGATATAGTTGCCGATTGGCATTTTAAAAATAGGTGCCGATAGGCATTTCAGATATAGAAGCCGATAGGCATTTCAAATATAGGTGCCGATAGGCATTCCAGATATGGTTGCCGATAGGCATTTCAAATATAGGTGCTGATAGCATTTCAGATGTAGTTTCCGATAGGCATTTCAAAAATAGGTGTCGATAGGCATTTCAGATATAGGTGTCGATAGGCATTTCAAATATAGGTGTCAATAGGCATTTCAGAAATAGGTGTCGATAGGCATTTCAGATATAGGTGTCGATAGGCATTTCAGATATAGGTGTCGATAGGCATTTCAGATATAGGTGTCGATAGGCATTTCAGATATAGGTGTCGATAGGCATTTCAGATATAGGTGCCGATAGGCATTTCAGATATAGTTGCCGATTGGCATTTTAAAAATAGGTGCCGATAGGCATTTCAGATATAGAAGCCGATAGGCATTTCAAATATAGGTGCCGATAGGCATTCCAGATATGGTTGCCGATAGGCATTTCAAATATAGGTGCTGATAGGCATTTCAGATGTAGTTTCCGATAGGCATTTCAAAAATAGGTGTCGATAGGCATTTCAGATATAGGTGTCGATAGGCATTTCAGATATAGGTGTCGACAGGCGTTTCAGATATAGGTGTCGATAGGCATTTCAGATATAGGTGTCGATAGGCATTTCAGATATAGGTGTCGATAGGCATTTCAGATATAGGTGTCGATAGGCATTTCAGATATAGGTGTCGATAGGCATTTCAGATATAGGTGTCGATAGGCATTTCAGATATAGGTGTCGATAGGCATTTCAGATATAGGTGTCGATAGGCATTTCAGATATAGGTGCCGATAGGCATTTCAGATATAGTTGCCGATTGGCATTTTAAAAATAGGTTCCGATAGGCATTTCAGATATAGAAGCCGATAGGCATTTCAAATATAGGTGCCGATAGGCATTCCAGATATGGTTGCCGATAGGCATTTCAAATATAGGTGCTGATAGGCATTTCAGATGTAGTTTCCGATAGGCATTTCAAAAATAGGTGTCGATAGGCATTTCAGATATAGGTGTCGATAGGCATTTCAGATATAGGTGTCGATAGGCATTTCAGATATAGGTGTCGATAGGCATTTCAGATATAGGTGTCGATAGGCATTTCAGATATAGGTGTCGATAGGCATTTCAGATATAGGTGTCGATAGGCATTTCAGATATAGGTGTCGATAGGCATTTCAGATATAGGTGTCGATAGGCATTTCAGATATAGGTGTCGATAGGCATTTCAGATATAGGTGTCGATAGGCATTTCAGATATAGGTGCCGATAGGTATTTTTGATATAGTTGCCGATTGGCATTTTAAAAATAGGTGCCGATAGGCATTTCAGATATAGAAGCCGATAGGCATTTCAAATATAGGTGCCGATAGGCATTCCAGATATGGTTGCCGATAGGCATTTCAAATATAGGTGCTGATAGGCATTTCAGATGTAGTTTCCGATAGGCATTTCAAAAATAGGTGTCGATAGGCATTTCAGATATAGGTGTCGATAGGCATTTCAGATATAGGTGTCGATAGGCATTTCAGATATAGGTGTCGATAGGCATTTCAGATATAGGTGTCGATAGGCATTTCAGATATAGGTGTCGATAGGCATTTCAGATATAGGTGTCGATAGGCATTTCAGATATAGGTGTCGATAGGCATTTCAGATATAGGTGCCGATAGGCATTTCAGATATAGTTGCCGATTGGCATTTTAAAAATAGGTGCCGATAGGCATTTCAGATATAGAAGCCGATAGGCATTTCTAATATAGGTGCCGATAGGCATTCCAGATATGGTTGCCGATAGGCATTTCAAATATAGGTGCTGATAGGCATTTCAGATGTAGTTTCCGATAGGCATTTCAAAAATAGGTGTCGATAGGCATTTCAGATATAGGTGTCGATAGGCATTTCAGATATAGGTGTCGATAGGCATTTCAGATATAGGTGTCGATAGGCATTTCAGATATAGGTGTCGATAGGCATTTCAGATATAGGTGTCGATAGGCATTTCAGATATAGGTGTCGATAGGCATTTCAGATATAGGTGTCGATAGGCATTTCAGATATAGGTGCCGATAGGCATTTCAGATATAGTTGCCGATTGGCATTTTAAAAATAGGCGCCGATAGGCATTTTAGATATAGAAGCCGATAGGCATTTCAAATATAGGTGCCGATAGGCATTCCAGATATGGTTGCCGATAGGCATTTCAAATATAGGTGCTGATAGGCATTTCAGATGTAGTTTCCGATAGGCATTTCAAAAATAGGTGTCGATAGGCATTTCAGATATAGGTGTCGATAGGCATTTCAGATATAGGTGTCGATAGGCATTTCAGATATAGGTGTCGATAGGCATTTCAGATATAGGTGTCGATAGGCATTTCAGATATAGGTGTCGATAGGCATTTCAGATATAGGTGCCGATAGGCATTTCAGATATAGTTGCCGATTAGCATTTTAAAAATAGGTGCCGATAGGCATTTCAAATATAGAAGCCGATAGGCATTTCAAATATAGGTGCCGATAGGCATTCCAGATATGGTTGCCGATAGGCATTTCAAATATAGGTGCTGATAGGCATTTCAGATGTAGTTTCCGATAGGCATTTCAAAAATAGGTGTCGATAGGCATTTCAGATATAGGTGTCGATAGGCATTTCAGATATAGGTGTCGATAGGCATTTCAGATATAGGTGTCGATAGGCATTTCAGATATAGGTGTCGATAGGCATTTCAGATATAGGTGTCGATAGGCATTTCAGATATAGGTGTCGATAGGCATTTAAGATATAGGTGTTGATAGGCATTTCAGATATAGGTGTCGATAGGCATTTCAGATATAGGTGTCGATAGGCATTCCAGATATAGGTGTCGATAGGCATTTCAGATATAGGTGTCGATAGGCATTTCAGATATAGGTGCCGATAGGCATTTCAGATATAGTTGCCGATTGGCATTTTAAAAATAGGTGCCGATAGGCATTTCAGATATAGAAGCCGATAGGCATTTCAAATATAGGTGCCGATAGGCATTCCAGATATGGTTGCCGATAGGCATTTCAAATATAGGTGCTGATAGGCATTTCAGATGTAGTTTTCGATAGGCATTTCAAAAATAGGTGTCGATAGGCATTTCAGATATAGGTGTCGATAGGCATTTCAGATATAGGTGTCGATAGGCATTTCAGATATAGGTGTCGATAGGCATTTCATATATAGGTGTCGATAGGCATTTCAGATATAGGTGTCGATAGGCATTTCAGATATAGGTGTCGATAGGCATTTCAGATATAGGTGTCGATAGGCATTTCAGATATAGGTGTCGATAGGCATTTCAGATATAGGTGCCGATAGGCATTTCAGATATAGTTGCCGATTGGCATTTTAAAAATAGGTGCCGATAGGCATTTCAGATATAGAAGCCGATAGGCATTTCAAATATAGGTGCCGATAGGCATTCCAGATATGGTTGCCGATAGGCATTTCAAATATAGGTGCTGATAGGCATTTCAGATGTAGTTTCCGATATGCATTTCAAAAATAGGTGTCGATAGGCATTTCAGATATAGGTGTCGATAGGCATTTCAGATATAGGTGTCGATAGGCATTTCAGATATAGGTGTCGATAGGCATTTCAGATATAGGTGTCGATAGGCATTTCAGATATAGGTGTCGATAGGCATTTCAGATATAGGTGTCGATAGGCATTTCAGACATAGGTGTCGATAGGCATTTCAGATATAGGTGCCGATAGGCATTTCAGATATAGTTGCCGATTGGCATTTTAAAAATAGGTGCCGATAGGCATTTCAGATATAGAAGCCGATAGGCATTTCAAATATAGGTGCCGATAGGCATTCCAGATATGGTTGCCGATAGGCATTTCAAATATAGGTGCTGATAGGCATTTCAGATGTAGTTTCCGATAGGCATTTCAAAAATAGGTGTCGATAGGCATTTCAGATATAGGTGTCGATAGGCATATCAGATATAGGTGTCGATAGGCATTTCAGAAATAGGTGTCGATAGGTATTTCAGATATAGGTGTCGATAGGCATTTCAGATATAGGTGTCGATAGGCATTTCAGATATAGGTGTCGATAGGCATTTCAGATATAGGTGTCGATAGGCATTTCAGATATAGGTGCCGATAGGCATTTCAGATATAGTTGCCGATTGGCATTTTAAAAATAGGTGCCGATAGGCATTTCAGATATAGAAGCCGATAGGCATTTCAAATATAGGTGCCGATAGGCATTCCAGATATGGTTGCCGATAGGCATTTCAAATATAGGTGCTGATAGGCATTTCAGATGTAGTTTCCGATAGGCATTTCAAAAATAGGTGTCGATAGGCATTTCAGATATAAGTGTCGATAGGCATTTCAGATATAGGTGTCGATAGGCATTTCAGATATAGGTGTCGATAGGCATTTCAGATATAGGTGTCGATAGGCATTTCAGATATAGGTGTCGATAGGCATTTCAGATATAGGTGTCGATAGGCATTTCAGATATAGGTGTCGATAGGCATTTCAGATATAGGAGTCGATAGGCATTTCAGATATAGGTGCCGATAGGCATTTCAGATATAGTTGCCGATTGGCATTTTAAAAATAGGTGCCGATAGGCATTTCAGATATAGAAGCCGATAGGCATTTCAAATATAGGTGCCGATAGGCATTCCAGATATGGTTGCCGATAGGCATTTCAAATATAGGTGCTGATAGGCATTTCAGATGTAGTTTCCGATAGGCATTTCAAAAATAGGTGCGATAGGCATTTCAGATATAGGTGTCGATTGGCATTTCAGATATAGGTGTCGATAGGCATTTCAGATATAGGTGTCGATAGGCATTTCAGATATAGGTGTCGATAGGCATTTCAGATATAGGTGTCGATAGGCATTTCAGATATAGGTGTCGATAGGCATTTCAGATATAGGTGTCGATAGGCATTTCAGATATAGGTGTAGATAGGCATTTCAGATATAGGTGCCGATAGGCATTTCAGATATAGTTGCCTATTGGCATTTTAAAAATAGGTACCGATAGGCATTTCAGATATGGAAGCCGATAGGCATTTCAAATATAGGTGCCGATAGGCATTCCAGATATGGTTGCCGATAGGCATTTCAAATATATGTGCTGATAGGCATTTCAGATGTAGTTTTCGATAGGCATTTCAAAAATCGGTGTCGATAGGCATTTCAGATATAGGTGTCGATAGGCATTTCAGATATAGGTGTCGATAGGCATTTCAGATATAGGTGTCGATAGGCATTTCAGATATAGGTGTCGATAGGCATTTCAGATATAGGTGTCGATAGGCATTTCAGATATAGGTGTCGATAGGCATTTCAGATATAGGTGCCGATAGGCATTTCAGATATAGTTGCCGATTGGCATTTTAAAAATAGGTGCCGATAGGCATTTCAGATATAGAAGCCGATAGGCATTTCAAATATAGGTGCCGATAGGCATTCCAGATATGGTTGCCGATAGGCATTTCAAATATAGGTGCTGATAGCATTTCAGATGTAGTTTCCGATAGGCATTTCAAAAATAGGTGTCGATAGGCATTTCAGATATAGGTGTCGATAGGCATTTCAAATATAGGTGTCAATAGGCATTTCAGAAATAGGTGTCGATAGGCATTTCAGATATAGGTGTCGATAGGCATTTCAGATATAGGTGTCGATAGGCATTTCAGATATAGGTGTCGATAGGCATTTCAGATATAGGTGTCGATAGGCATTTCAGATATAGGTGCCGATAGGCATTTCAGATATAGTTGCCGATTGGCATTTTAAAAATAGGTGCCGATAGGCATTTCAGATATAGAAGCCGATAGGCATTTCAAATATAGGTGCCGATAGGCATTCCAGATATGGTTGCCGATAGGCATTTCAAATATAGGTGCTGATAGGCATTTCAGATGTAGTTTCCGATAGGCATTTCAAAAATAGGTGTCGATAGGCATTTCAGATATAGGTGTCGATAGGCATTTCAGATATAGGTGTCGACAGGCATTTCAGATATAGGTGTCGATAGGCATTTCAGATATAGGTGTCGATAGGCATTTCAGATATAGGTGTCGATAGGCATTTCAGATATAGGTGTCGATAGGCATTTCAGATATAGGTGTCGATAGGCATTTCAGATATAGGTGTCGATAGGCATTTCAGATATAGGTGCCGATAGGCATTTCAGATATAGTTGCCGATTGGCATTTTAAAAATAGGTGCCGATAGGCATTTCAGATATAGAAGCCGATAGGCATTTCAAATATAGGTGCCGATAGGCATTCCAGATATGGTTGCCGATAGGCATTTCAAATATAGGTGCTGATAGGCATTTCTAATGTAGTTTCCGATAGGCATTTCAAAAATAGGTGTCGATAGGCATTTCAGATATAGGTGTCGATAGGCATTTCAGATATAGGTGTCGATAGGCATTTCAGATATAGGTGTCGATAGGCATTTCAGATATAGGTGTCGATAGGCATTTCAGATATAGGTGTCGATAGGCATTTCAGATATAGGTGTCGATAGGCATTTCAGATATAGGTGCCGATAGGCATTTCAGATATAGTTGCCTATTGGCATTTTAAAAATAGGTGCCGATAGGCATTTCAGATATAGAAGCCGATAGGCATTTCAAATATAGGTGCCGATAGGCATTCCAGATATGGTTGCCGATAGGCATTTCAAATATAGGTGCTGATAGGCATTTCAGATGTAGTTTCCGATAGGCATTTCAAAAATAGGTGTCGATAGGCATTTCAGATATAGGTGTCGATAGGCATTTCAGATATAGGTGTCGATAGGCATTTCAGATATAGGTGTCGATAGGCATTTCAGATATAGGTGTCGATAGGCATTTTAGATATAGGTGTCGATAGGCATTTCAGATATAGGTGTCGATAGGCATTTCAGATATAGGTGCCGATAGGCATTTCAGACATAGTTGCCGATTGGCATTTTAAAAATAAGTGCCGATAGGCATTTCAGATATAGAAGCCGATAGGCATTTCAAATATAGGTGCCGATAGGCATTCCAGATATGGTTGCCGATAGGCATTTCAAATATAGGTGCTGATAGGCATTTCAGATGTAGTTTCCGATAGGCATTTCAAAAATAGGTGTCGATAGGCATTTCAGATATAGGTGTCGATAGGCATTTCAGATATAGGTGTCGATAGGCATTTCAGATATAGGTGTCGATAGGCATTTCAGATATAGGTGTCGATAGGCATTTCAGATATAGGTGTCGATAGGCATTTCAGATATAGGTGTCGATAGGCATTTCAGATATAGGTGTCGATAGGCATTTCAGATATAGGTGTCGATAGGCATTTCAGATATAGGTGCCGATAGGCATTTCAGATATAGTTGCCGAATGGCATTTTAAAAATAGGTGCCGATAGGCATTTCAGATATAGAAGCCGATAGGCATTTCAAATATAGGTGCCGATAGGCTTTCCAGATATGGTTGCCGATAGGCATTTCAAATATAGGTGCTGATAGGCATTTCAGATGTAGTTTCCGATAGGCATTTCAAAAATAGGTGTCGATAGGCATTTTAGATATAGGTGTCGATAGGCATTTCAGATATAGGTGTCGATAGGCATTTCAGATATAGGTGTCGATAGGCATTTCAGATATAGGTGTCGATAGGCATTTCAGATATAGGTGTCGATAGGCATTTCAGATATAGGTATCGATAGGTATTTCAGATATAGGTGTCGATAGGCATTTCAGATATAGGTGCCGATAGGCATTTCAGATATAGTTGCCGATTGGCATTTTAAAAATAGGTGCCGATAGGAATTTCAGATATAGAAGCCGATAGGCATTTCAAATATAGGTGCCGATAGGCATTCCAGATATGGTTGCCGATAGGCATTTCAAATATAGGTGCTGATAGGCATTTCAGATGTAGTTTCCGATAGGCATTTCAAAAATAGGTGTCGATAGGCATTTCAGATATAGGTGTCGATAGGCATTTCAGATATAGGTGTCGATAGGCATTTCAGATATAGGTGTCGATAGGCATTTCAGATATAGGTGTCGATAGGCATTTCAGATATAGGTGTCGATAGGCATTTCAGATATAAGTGTCGATAGGCATTTCAGATATAGGTGTCGATAGGCATTTCAGATATAGGTGCCGATAGGAATTTCAGATATAGTTGCCGATTGGCCTTTTAAAAATAGGTGCCGATAGGCATTTCGGATATAGAAGCCGATAGGCATTTCAAATATAGGTGCCGATAGGCATTCCAGATATGGTTGCCGATAGGCATTTCAAATATAGGTGCTGATAGGCATTTCAGATGTAGTTTCCGATAGGCATTTCAAAAATAGGTGTCGATAGGCATTTCAGATATAGGTGTCGATAGGCATTTCAGATATAGGTGTCGATAGGCATTTCAGATATAGGTGTCGATAGGCATTTCAGATATAGGTGTCGATAGGCATTTCAGATATAGGTGTCGATAGGCATTTCAGATATAGGTGTCGATAGGCATTTCAGATATAGGTGTCGATAGGCATTTCAGATATAGGTGCCGATAGGCATTTTAGATATAGTTGCCGATTGGCATTTTAAAAATAGGTGCCGATAGGCATTTCGGATATAGAAGCCGATAGGCATTTCAAATATAGGTGCCGATAGGCATTCCAGATATGGTTGCCGATAGGCATTTCAAATATAGGTGCTGATAGGCAATTCAGATGTAGTTTCCGATAGGCATTTCAAAAATAGGTGTCGATAGGCATTTCAGATATAGGTGTCGATAGGCATTTCAGATATAGGTGTCGATAGGCATTTCAGATATAGGTGTCGATAGGCATTTCAGATATAGGTGTCGATAGGCATTTCAGATATAGGTGTCGATAGGCATTTCAGATATAGGTGTCGATAGGCATATCAGATATAGGTGTCGATAGGCATTTCAGATATAGGTGTCGATAGGCATTTCAGATATAGGTGTCGATAGGCATTTCAGATATAGGTGTCGATAGGCATTTCAGATATAGGTGTCGATAGGCATTTCAGATATAGGTGTCGATAGGCATTTCAGATATAGGTGTCGATAGGCATTTCAGATATAGGAGCCGATAGGCATTTCAGATATAGTTGCTGATTGGCATTTTAAAAATAGGTGCCGATAGGCATTTCAGATATAGAAGCCGATAGGCATTTCAAATATAGGTGCCGATAGGCATTCCAGATATGGTTGCCGATAGGCATTTCAAATATAGGTGCTGATAGGCAATTCAGATGTAGTTTCCGATAGGCATTTCAAAAATAGGTGTCGATAGGCATTTCAGATATAGGTGTCGATAGGCATTTCAGATATAGGTGTCGATAGGCATTTCAGATATAGGTGTCGATAGGCATTTCAGATATAGGTGTCGATAGGCATTTCAGAAATAGGTGTCGATAGGTATTTCAGATATAAGTGTCGATAGGCATTTCAGATATAAGTGTCGATAGGCATTTCAGATATAGGTGTCGATAGGCATTTCAGATATAGGTGTCGATAGGCATTTCAGATATAGGTGCCGATAGGCATTTCAGATATAGTTGTCGATTGGCATCTTAAAAATAGGTGCCGATAGGCATTTCAGATATAGAAGCCGATAGGCATTTCAAATATAGGTGCCGATAGGCATTCCAGATATGGTTGCCGATAGGCATTTCAAATATAGGTGCTGATAGGCATTTCAGATGTAGTTTCCGATAGGCATTTCAGATGTAGTTTCCGATAGGCATTTCAAAAATAGGTGTCGATAGGCATTTCAGATATAGGTGTCGATAGGCATTTCAGATATAGGTGTCGATAGGCATTTCAGATATAGGTGTCGATAGGCATTTCAGATATAGGTGTCGATAGGCATTTCAGATATAGGTGTCGATAGGCATTTCAGATATAGGTGTCGATAGGCATTTCAGATATAGGTGTCGATAGGCATTTCAGATATAGGTGCCGATAGGCATTTCAGATATAGTTGCCGATTGGCATTTTAAAAATAGGTTCCGATAGGCATTTCAGATATAGAAGCCGATAGGCATTTCAAATATAGGTGCCGATAGGCATTCCAGATATGGTTGCCGATAGGCATTTCAAATATAGGTGCTGATAGGCATTTCAGATGTAGTTTCCGATAGGCATTTCAAAAATAGGTGTCGATAGGCATTTCAGATATAGGTGTCGATAGGCATTTCAGATATAGGTGTCGATAGGCATTTCAGATATAGGTGTCGATAGGCATTTCAGATATAGGTGTCGATAGGCATTTCAGATATAGGTGTCGATAGGCATTTCAGATATAGGTGTCGATATGCATTTCAGATATAGGTGCCGATAGGCATTTCAGATATAGTTGCCGATTGGCATTTTAAAAATTGGTGCCGATAGGCATTTCAGATATAGAAGCCGATAGGCATCTCAAATATAGGTGCCGATAGGCATTCCAGATATGGTTGCCGATAGGCATTTCAAATATAGGTGCTGATAGGCACTTCAGATGTAGTTTCCGATAGGCATTTCAAAAATAGGTGTCGATAGGCATTTCAGATATAGGTGTCGATAGGCATTTCAGATATAGGTGTCGATAGGCATTTCAGATATAGGTGTCGATAGGCATTTCAGATATAGGTGTCGATAGGCATTTCAGATATAGGTGTCGATAGGCATTTCAGATATAGGTGCCGATAGGCATTTCAGATATAGTTGCCGATTGGCATTTTAAAAATAGGTGCCGATAGGCATTTCAGATATAGAAGCCGATAGGCATTTCAAATATAGGTGCCGATAGGCATTCCAGATATGGTTGCCGATAGGCATTTCAAATATAGGTGCTGATAGGCATTTCAGATGTAGTTTCCGATAGGCATTTCAAAAATTGGTGTCGATAGGCATTTCAGATATAGGTGTCGATAGGCATTTCAGATATAGGTGTCGATAGGCATTTCAGATATAGGTGTCGATAGGCATTTCAGATATAGGTGTCGATAGGCACTTCAGATATAGGTGTCGATAGGCATTTCAGATATAGGTGTCGATAGGCATTTCAGATATAGGTGCCGATAGGCATTACAGATATAGTTGCCGATTGGCATTTTAAAAATAAGTGCCGATAGGCATTACAGATATAGAAGCCGATAGGCATTTCAAATATAGGTGCCGATAGGCATTCCAGATATGGTTGCCGATAGGCATTTCAAATATAGGTGCTGATAGGCATTTCAGATGTAGTTTCCGATAGGCATTTAAAAAATAGGTGTCGATAGGCATCTCAGATATAGGTGTCGATAGGCATTTCAGATATAGGTGTCGATAGGCATTTCAGATATAGGTGTCGATAGGCATTTCAGATATAGGTGTCGATAGGCATTTCAGATATAGGTGTCGATAGGCATTTCAGATATAGGTGTCGATAGGCATTTCAGATATAGGTGTCGATAGGCATTTCAGATATAGGTGCCGATAGGCATTTCAGATATAGTTGCCGATTGGCATTTTAAAAATAGGTGCCGATAGGCATTTCAGATATAGAAGCCGATAGGCATTTCAAATATAGGTGCCGATAGGCATTCTAGATATGGTTGCCGACAGGCATTTCAAATATAGGTGCTGATAAGCATTTCAGATGTAGTTTCCGATAAGCATTTCAAAAATAGGCGTCGATAGGCATTTCAGATATAGGTGTCGATAGGCATTTCAGATATAGGTGTCGATAGGCATTTCAGATATAGGTGTCGATAGGCATTTCAGATATAGGTGTCGATAGGCATTTCAGATATAGGTGTCGATAGGCATTTCAGATATAGGTGTCGATAGGCATTTCAGATATAGGTGTCGATAGGCATTTCAGATATAGGTGTCGATAGGCATTTCAGATATAGGTGCCGATAGGCATTTAAGATATAGTTGCCGATTGGCATTTTAAAAATAGGTGCCGATAGGCATTTCAGATATAGAAGCCGATAGGCATTTCAAATATAGGTGCCGATAGGCATTCCAGATATGGTTGCCGATAGGCATTTCAAATATGGTGCTGATAGGCATTTCTGATGTAGTTTCCGATAGGCATTTCAAAAATAGGTGTCGATAGGCATTTCAGATATAGGTGTCGATAGGCATTTCAGATATAGGTGTCGATAGGCATTTCAGATATAGGTGTCGATAGGCATTTCAGATATAGGTGTCGATAGGCATTTCAGATATAGGTGTCGATAGGCATTTCAGATATAGGTGCCGATAGGCATTTCTGATATAGTTGCCGATTGGCATTTTAAAAATAGGTGCCGATAGGCATTTCAGATATAGAAGCCGATAGGCATTTCAAATATAGGTGCCGATAGGCATTCCAGATATGGTTGCCGATAGGCATTTCAAATATAGGTGCTGATAGGCATTTCAGATGTAGTTTCCGATAGGCATTTCAAAAATAGGTGTCGATAGGCATTTCAGATATAGGTGTCGATAGGCATTTCAGATATAGGTGTCGATAGGCATTTCAGATATAGGTGTCGATAGGCATTTCAGATATAGGTGTCGATAGGCATTTCAGATATAGGTGTCGATAGGCATTTCAGATATAGGTGTCGATAGGCATTTCAGATATAGGTGTCGATAGGCATTTCAGATATAGGTGTCGATAGGCATTTCAGATATAGTTGCCGATTGGCATTTTAAAAATAGGTGCCGATAGGCATTTCAGATATAGAAGCCGATAGGCATTTCAAATATAGGTGCCGATTGGCATTCCAGATATGGTTGCCGATAGGCATTTCAAATACAGGTGCTGATAGGCATTTCAAATGTAGTTTCCGATAGGCATTTCAAAAATAGGTGTCGATAGGCATTTCAGATATAGGTGTCGATAGGCATTTCAGATATAGGTGTCGATAGGCATTTCAGATATAGGTGTCGATAGGCTTTTCAGATATAGGTGTCGATAGGCATTTCAGATATAGGTGTCGATAGGCATTTCAGATATAGGTATCGATAGGCATTTCAGATATAGGTGTCGATAGGCATTTCAGATATAGGTGCCGATAGGCATTTCAGATATAGTTGCCGATTGGCAGTTTAAAAATAGGTGCCGATAGGCATTTCAGATATAGAAGCCGATAGGCATTTCAAATATAGGTGCCGATAGGCATTCCAGATATGGTTGCCGATAGGCATTTCAAATATAGGTGCTGATAGGCATTTCAGATGTAGTTTCCGATAGTATTTCAAAAATAGGTGTCGATAGGCATTTCAGATATAGGCGTCGATAGGCATTTCAGATATAGGTGTCGATAGGCATTTCAGATATAGGTGTCGATAGGCATTTGAGATATAGGTGTCGATAGGCATTTCAGATATAGGTGTCGATAGGCATTTCAGATATAGGTGTCGATAGGCATTTCAGATATAGGTGTCGATAGGCATTTCAGATATAGGTGCCGATAGGCATTTCAGATATAGTTGCCGATTGGCATTTTAAAAATAGGTGCCGATTGGCATTTCAGATATAGAAGCCGATAGGCATTTCAAATATAGGTGCCGATAGGCATTCCAGATACGGTTGCCGATAGGCATTTCAAATATAGGTGCTGATAGGCATTTCAGATGTAATTTCCGATAGGCATTTCAAAAATAGGTGTCGATAGGCATTTCAGATATAGGTGTCGATAGGCATTTCAGATATAGGTGTCGATAGGCATTTCAGATATAGGTGTCGATAGGCATTTCAGATATAGGTGTCGATAGGCATTTCAGATATAGGTGTCGATAATCATTTCAGATATAGGTGTCGATAGGCATTTCAAATATAGGTGCTGATAGGCATTTCAGATGTAGTTTCCGATAGGCATTTCAAAAATAGGTGTCGATAGGCATTTCAGATATAGGTGTCGATAGGCATTTCAGATATAGGTGTCGATAGGCATTTCAGATATAGGTGTCGATAGGCATTTCAGATATAGGTGTCGATAGGCATTTCAGATATAGGTGTCGATAGGCATTTCAGATATAGGTGTCGATAGGCATTTCAGATATAGGTGTCGATAGGCATTTCAGATATAGGTGTCGATAGGCATTTCAGATATAGGTGTCGATAGGCATTTCAGATATAGGTGCCGATAGGCATTTCAGATATAGTTGCCGATTGGCATTTTAAAAATAGGTGCCGATAGGCATTTCAGATATAGAAGCCGATAGGCATTTCAAATATAGGTGCCGATAGGCATTCCAGATATGGTTGCCGATAGGCATTTCAAATATAGGTGCTGATAGCATTTCAGATGTAGTTTCCGATAGGCATTTCAAAAATAGGTGTCGATAGGCATTTCAGATATAGGTGTCGATAGGCATTTCAAATATAGGTGTCGATAGGCATTTCAGAAATAGGTGTCGATAGGCATTTCAGATATAGGTGTCGATAGGCATTTCAGATATAGGTGTCGATAGGCATTTCAGATATAGGTGTCGATAGGCATTTCAGATATAGGTGTCGATAGGCATTTCAGATATAGGTGCCGATAGGGATTTCAGATATAGTTGCCGATTGGTATTTTAAAAATAGGTGCCGATAGGCATTTCAGATATAGAAGCCGATAGGCATTTCAAATATAGGTGCCGATAGGCATTCCAGATATGGTTGCCGATAGGCATTTCAAATATAGGTGCTGATAGGCATTTCAGATGTAGTTTCCGATAGGCATTTCAAAAATAGGTGTCGATAGGCATTTTAGATATAGGTGTCGATAGGCATTTCAGATATAGGTGTCGACAGGCATTTCAGATATAGGTGTCGATAGGCATTTCAGATATAGGTGTCGATAGGCATTTCAGATATAGGTGTCGATAGGCATTTCAGATATAGGTGTCGATAGGCATTTCAGATATAGGTGTCGATAGGCATTTCAGATATAGGTGTCGATAGGCATTTCAGATATAGGTGCCGATAGGCATTTCAGATATAGTTGCCGATTGGCATTTTAAAAATAGGTGCCGATAGGCATTTCAGATATAGAAGCCGATAGGCATTTCAAATATAGGTGCCGATAGGCATTCCAGATATGGTTGCCGATAGGCATTTCAAATATAGGTGCTGATAGGCATTTCAGATGTAGTTTCCGATAGGCATTTCAAAAATAGGTGTCGATAGGCATTTCAGATATAGGTGTCGATAGGCATTTCAGATATAGGTGTCGATAGGCATTTCAGATATAGGTGTCGATAGGCATTTCAGATATAGGTGTCGATAGGCATTTCAGATATAGGTGTCGATAGGCATTTCAGATATAGGTGTCGATAGGCATTTCAGATATAGGTGCCGTTAGGCATTTCAGATATAGTTGCCTATTGGCATTTTAAAAATAGGTGCCGATAGGCATTTCAGATATAGAAGCCGATAGGCATTTCAAATATAGGTGCCGATAGGCATTCCAGATATGGTTGCCGATAGGCATTTCAAATATAGGTGCTGATAGGCATTTCAGATGTAGTTTCCGATAGGCATTTCAAAAATAAGTGTCGATAGGCATTTCAGATATAGGTGTCGATAGGCATTTCAGATATAGGTGTCGATAGGCATTTCAGATATAGGTGTCGATAGGCATTTCAGATATAGGTGTCGATAGGCATTTTAGATATAGGTGTCGATAGGCATTTCAGATATAGGTGTCGATAGGCATTTCAGATATAGGTGCCGATAGGCATTTCAGACATAGTTGCCGATTGGCATTTTAAAAATAAGTGCCGATAGGCATTTCAGATATAGAAGCCGATAGGCATTTCAAATATAGGTGCCGATAGGCATTCCAGATATGGTTGCCGATAGGCATTTCAAATATAGGTGCTGATAGGCATTTCAGATGTAGTTTCCGATAGGCATTTCAAAAATAGGTGTCGATAGGCATTTCAGATATAGGTGTCGATAGGCATTTCAGATATAGGTGTCGATAGGCATTTCAGATATAGGTGTCGATAGGCATTTCAGATATAGGTGTCGATAGGCATTTCAGATATAGGTGCCGATAGGCATTTAAGATATAGTTGCCGATTGGCATTTTAAAAATAGGTGCCGATAGGCATTTCAGATATAGAAGCCGATAGGCATTTCAAATATAGGTGCCGATAGGCATTCCAGATATGGTTGCCGATAGGCATTTCAAATATGGTGCTGATAGGCATTTCTGATGTAGTTTCCGATAGGCATTTCAAAAATAGGTGTCGATAGGCATTTCAGATATAGGTGTCGATAGGCATTTCAGATATAGGTGTCGATAGGCATTTCAGATATAGGTGTCGATAGGCATTTCAGATATAGGTGTCGATAGGCATTTCAGATATAGGTGTCGATAGGCATTTCAGATATAGGTGCCGATAGGCATTTCTGATATAGTTGCCGATTGGCATTTTAAAAATAGGTGCCGATAGGCATTTCAGATATAGAAGCCGATAGGCATTTCAAATATAGGTGCCGATAGGCATTCCAGATATGGTTGCCGATAGGCATTTCAAATATAGGTGCTGATAGGCATTTCAGATGTAGTTTCCGATAGGCATTTCAAAAATAGGTGTCGATAGGCATTTCAGATATAGGTGTCGATAGGCATTTCAGATATAGGTGTCGATAGGCATTTCAGATATAGGTGTCGATAGGCATTTCAGATATAGGTGTCGATAGGCATTTCAGATATAGGTGTCGATAGGCATTTCAGATATAGGTGTCGATAGGCATTTCAGATATAGGTGTCGATAGGCATTTCAGATATAGGTGCCGATAGGCATTTCAGATATAGTTGCCGATTGGCATTTTAAAAATAGGTGCCGATAGGCATTTCAGATATAGAAGCCGATAGGCATTTCAAATATAGGTGCCGATAGGCATTCCAGATATGGTTGCCGATAGGCATTTCAAATACAGGTGCTGATAGGCATTTCAAATGTAGTTTCCGATAGGCATTTCAAAAATAGGTGTCGATAGGCATTTCAGATATAGGTGTCGATAGGCATTTCAGATATAGGTGTCGATAGGCATTTCAGATATAGGTGTCGATAGGCTTTTCAGATATAGGTGTCGATAGGCATTTCAGATATAGGTGTCGATAGGCATTTCAGATATAGGTATCGATAGGCATTTCAGATATAGGTGTCGATAGGCATTTCAGATATAGGTGCCGATAGGCATTTCAGATATAGTTGCCGATTGGCAGTTTAAAAATAGGTGCCGATAGGCATTTCAGATATAGAAGCCGATAGGCATTTCAAATATAGGTGCCGATAGGCATTCCAGATATGGTTGCCGATAGGCATTTCAAATATAGGTGCTGATAGGCATTTCAGATGTAGTTTCCGATAGTATTTCAAAAATAGGTGTCGATAGGCATTTCAGATATAGGCGTCGATAGGCATTTCAGATATAGGTGTCGATAGGCATTTCAGATATAGGTGTCGATAGGCATTTGAGATATAGGTGTCGATAGGCATTTCAGATATAGGTGTCGATAGGCATTTCAGATATAGGTGTCGATAGGCATTTCAGATATAGGTGTCGATAGGCATTTCAGATATAGGTGCCGATAGGCATTTCAGATATAGTTGCCGATTGGCATTTTAAAAATAGGTGCCGATTGGCATTTCAGATATAGAAGCCGATAGGCATTTCAAATATAGGTGCCGATAGGCATTCCAGATATGGTTGCCGATAGGCATTTCAAATATAGGTGCTGATAGGCATTTCAGATGTAGTTTCCGATAGGCATTTCAAAAATAGGTGTCGATAGGCATTTCAGATATAGGTGTCGATAGGCATTTCAGATATAGGTGTCGATAGGCATTTCAGATATAGGTGTCGATAGGCATTTCAGATATAGGTGTCGATAGGCATTTCAGATATAGGTGTCGATAGGCATTTCAGATATAGGTGTCGATAGGCATTTCAAATATAGGTGCTGATAGGCATTTCAGATGTAGTTTCCGATAGGCATTTCAAAAATAGGTGTCGATAGGCATTTCAGATATAGGTGTCGATAGGCATTTCAGATATAGGTGTCGATAGGCATTTCAGATATAGGTGTCGATAGGCATTTCAGATATAGGTGTCGATAGGCATTTCAGATATAGGTGTCGATAGGCATTTCAGATATAGGTGTCGATAGGCATTTCAGATATAGGTGTCGATAGGCATTTCAGATATAGGTGTCGATAGGCATTTCAGATATAGGTGCCGATAGGCATTTCAGATATAGTTGCCGATTGGCATTTTAAAAATAGGTGCCGATAGGCATTTCAGATATAGAAGCCGATAGGCATTTCAAATATAGGTGCCGATAGGCATTCCAGATATGGTTGCCGATAGGCATTTCAAATATAGGTGCTGATAGCATTTCAGATGTAGTTTCCGATAGGCATTTCAAAAATAGGTGTCGATAGGCATTTCAGATATAGGTGTCGATAGGCATTTCAAATATAGGTGTCGATAGGCATTTCAGAAATAGGTGTCGATAGGCATTTCAGATATAGGTGTCGATAGGCATTTCAGATATAGGTGTCGATAGGCATTTCAGATATAGGTGTCGATAGGCATTTCAGATATAGGTGTCGATAGGCATTTCAGATATAGGTGCCGATAGGCATTTCAGATATAGTTGCCGATTGGCATTTTAAAAATAGGTGCCGATAGGCATTTCAGATATAGAAGCCGATAGGCATTTCAAATATAGGTGCCGATAGGCATTCCAGATATGGTTGCCGATAGGCATTTCAAATATAGGTGCTGATAGGCATTTCAGATGTAGTTTCCGAT
The DNA here is from genome assembly GCA_034508555.1 of Venustoraphidia nigricollis. NCBI lineage: Eukaryota > Metazoa > Arthropoda > Insecta > Raphidioptera > Raphidiidae > Venustoraphidia > Venustoraphidia nigricollis. The sequence continues at coordinate 281,627 of JAVRKA010000207.1, read as the reverse complement.
AGGCATTTCAAAAATAGGTGTCGATAGGCATTTTAGATATAGGTGTCGATAGGCATTTCAGATATAGGTGTCGACAGGCATTTCAGATATAGGTGTCGATAGGCATTTCAGATATAGGTGTCGATAGGCATTTCAGATATAGGTGTCGATAGGCATTTCAGATATAGGTGTCGATAGGCATTTCAGATATAGGTGTCGATAGGCATTTCAGATATAGGTGTCGATAGGCATTTCAGATATAGGTGCCGATAGGCATTTCAGATATAGTTGCCGATTGGCATTTTAAAAATAGGTGCCGATAGGCATTTCAGATATAGAAGCCGATAGGCATTTCAAATATAGGTGCCGATAGGCATTCCAGATATGGTTGCCGATAGGCATTTCAAATATAGGTGCTGATAGGCATTTCAGATGTAGTTTCCGATAGGCATTTCAAAAATAGGTGTCGATAGGCATTTCAGATATAGGTGTCGATAGGCATTTCAGATATAGGTGTCGATAGGCATTTCAGATATAGGTGTCGATAGGCATTTCAGATATAGGTGTCGATAGGCATTTCAGATATAGGTGTCGATAGGCATTTCAGATATAGGTGTCGATAGGCATTTCAGATATAGGTGCCGTTAGGCATTTCAGATATAGTTGCCTATTGGCATTTTAAAAATAGGTGCCGATAGGCATTTCAGATATAGAAGCCGATAGGCATTTCAAATATAGGTGCCGATAGGCATTCCAGATATGGTTGCCGATAGGCATTTCAAATATAGGTGCTGATAGGCATTTCAGATGTAGTTTCCGATAGGCATTTCAAAAATAAGTGTCGATAGGCATTTCAGATATAGGTGTCGATAGGCATTTCAGATATAGGTGTCGATAGGCATTTCAGATATAGGTGTCGATAGGCATTTCAGATATAGGTGTCGATAGGCATTTTAGATATAGGTGTCGATAGGCATTTCAGATATAGGTGTCGATAGGCATTTCAGATATAGGTGCCGATAGGCATTTCAGACATAGTTGCCGATTGGCATTTTAAAAATAAGTGCCGATAGGCATTTCAGATATAGAAGCCGATAGGCATTTCAAATATAGGTGCCGATAGGCATTCCAGATATGGTTGCCGATAGGCATTTCAAATATAGGTGCTGATAGGCATTTCAGATGTAGTTTCCGATAGGCATTTCAAAAATAGGTGTCGATAGGCATTTCAGATATAGGTGTCGATAGGCATTTCAGATATAGGTGTCGATAGGCATTTCAGATATAGGTGTCGATAGGCATTTCAGATATAGGTGTCGATAGGCATTTCAGATATAGGTGTCGATAGGCATTTCAGATATAGGTGTCGATAGGCATTTCAGATATAGGTTGCGATAGGCATTTCAGATATAGGTGTCGATAGGCATTTCAGATATAGGTGCCGATAGGCATTTCAGATATAGTTGCCGAATGGCATTTTAAAAATAGGTGCCGATAGGCATTTCAGATATAGAAGCCGATAGGCATTTCAAATATAGGTGCCGATAGGCTTTCCAGATATGGTTGCCGATAGGCATTTCAAATATAGGTGCTGATAGGCATTTCAGATGTAGTTTCCGATAGGCATTTCAAAAATAGGTGTCGATAGGCATTTCAGATATAGGTGTCGATAGGCATTTCAGATATAGGTGTCGATAGGCATTTCAGATATAGGTGTCGATAGGCATTTCAGATATAGGTGTCGATAGGCATTTCAGATATAGGTGTCGATAGGCATTTCAGATATAGGTATCGATAGGTATTTCAGATATAGGTGTCGATAGGCATTTCAGATATAGGTGCCGATAGGCATTTCAGATATAGTTGCCGATTGGCATTTTAAAAATAGGTGCCGATAGGCATTTCAGATATAGAAGCCGATAGGCATTTCAAATATAGGTGCCGATAGGCATTCCAGATATGGTTGCCGATAGGCATTTCAAATATAGGTGCTGATAGGCATTTCAGATGTAGTTTCCGATAGGCATTTCAAAAATAGGTGTCGATAGGCATTTCAGATATAGGTGCCGATAGGCATTTCAGATATAGGTGTCGATAGGCATTTCAGATATAGGTGTCGATAGGCATTTCAGATATAGGTGTCGATAGGCATTTCAGATATAGGTGTCGATAGGCATTTCAGATATAAGTGTCGATAGGCATTTCAGATATAGGTGTCGATAGGCATTTCAGATATAGGTGTTGATAGGAATTTCAGATATAGTTGCCGATTGGCCTTTTAAAAATAGGTGCCGATAGGCATTTCGGATATAGAAGCCGATAGGCATTTCAAATATAGGTGCCGATAGGCATTCCAGATATGGTTGCCGATAGGCATTTCAAATATAGGTGCTGATAGGCATTTCAGATGTAGTTTCCGATAGGCATTTCAAAAATAGGTGTCGATAGGCATTTCAGATATAGGTGTCGATAGGCATTTCAGATATAGGTGTCGATAGGCATTTCAGATATAGGTGTCGATAGGCATTTCAGATATAGGTGTCGATAAGCATTTCAGATATAGGTGTCGATAGGCATTTCAGATATAGGTGTCGATAGGCATTTCAGATATAGGTGTCGATAGGCATTTCAGATATAGGTGCCGATAGGCATTTTAGATATAGTTGCCGATTGGCATTTTAAAAATAGGTGCCGATAGGCATTTCAGATATAGAAGCCGATAGGCATTTCAAATATAGGTGCCGATAGGCATTCCAGATATGGTTGCCGATAGGCATTTCAAATATAGGTGCTGATAGGCATTTCAGATGTAGTTTCCGATAGGCATTTCAAAAATAGGTGTCGATAGGCATTTCAGATATAGGTGTCGATAGGCATTTCAGATATAGGTGTCGATAGGCATTTCAGATATAGGTGTCGATAGGCATTTCAGATATAGGTGTCGATAGGCATTTCAGATATAGGAGCCGATAGGCATTTCAGATATAGTTGCTGATTGGCATTTTAAAAATAGGTGCCGATAGGCATTTCAGATATAGGTGTCGATAGGCATTTCAGATATAGGTGCCGATAGGCATTTCAGATATAGTTGCCGATTGGCAGTTTAAAAATAGGTGCCGATAGGCATTTCAGATATAGAAGCCGATAGGCATTTCAAATATAGGTGCCAATAGGCATTCCAGATATGGTTGCCGATAGGCATTTCAAATATAGGTGCTGATAGGCATTTCAGATGTAGTTTCCGATAGTATTTCAAAAATAGGTGTCGATAGGCATTTCAGATATAGGCGTCGATAGGCATTTCAGATATAGGTGTCGATAGGCATTTCAGATATAGGTGTCGATAGGCATTTGAGATATAGGTGTCGATAGGCATTTCAGATATAGGTGTCGATAGGCATTTCAGATATAGGTGTCGATAGGCATTTCAGATATAGGTGTCGATAGGCATTTCAGATATAGGTGCCGATAGGCATTTCAGATATAGTTGCCGATTGGCATTTTAAAAATAGGTGCCGATTGGCATTTCAGATATAGAAGCCGATAGGCATTTCAAATATAGGTGCCGATAGGCATTCCAGATATGGTTGCCGATAGGCATTTCAAATATAGGTGCTGATAGGCATTTCAGATGTAGTTTCCGATAGGCATTTCAAAAATAGGTGTCGATAGGCATTTCAGATATAGGTGTCGATAGGCATTTCAGATATAGGTGTCGATAGGCATTTCAGATATAGGTGTCGATAGGCATTTCAGATATAGGTGTCGATAGGCATTTCAGATATAGGTGTCGATAGGCATTTCAGATATAGGTGTCGATAGGCATTTCAAATATAGGTGCTGATAGGCATTTCAGATGTAGTTTCCGATAGGCATTTCAAAAATAGGTGTCGATAGGCATTTCAGATATAGGTGTCGATAGGCATTTCAGATATAGGTGTCGATAGGCATTTCAGATATAGGTGTCGATAGGCATTTCAGATATAGGTGTCGATAGGCATTTCAGATATAGGTGTCGATAGGCATTTCAGATATAGGTGTCGATAGGCATTTCAGATATAGGTGTCGATAGGCATTTCAGATATAGGTGTCGATAGGCATTTCAGATATAGGTGCCGATAGGCATTTCAGATATAGTTGCCGATTGGCATTTTAAAAATAGGTGCCGATAGGCATTTCAGATATAGAAGCCGATAGGCATTTCAAATATAGGTGCCGATAGGCATTCCAGATATGGTTGCCGATAGGCATTTCAAATATAGGTGCTGATAGCATTTCAGATGTAGTTTCCGATAGGCATTTCAAAAATAGGTGTCGATAGGCATTTCAGATATAGGTGTCGATAGGCATTTCAAATATAGGTGTCGATAGGCATTTCAGAAATAGGTGTCGATAGGCATTTCAGATATAGGTGTCGATAGGCATTTCAGATATAGGTGTCGATAGGCATTTCAGATATAGGTGTCGATAGGCATTTCAGATATAGGTGTCGATAGGCATTTCAGATATAGGTGCCGATAGGCATTTCAGATATAGTTGCCGATTGGCATTTTAAAAATAGGTGCCGATAGGCATTTCAGATATAGAAGCCGATAGGCATTTCAAATATAGGTGCCGATAGGCATTCCAGATATGGTTGCCGATAGGCATTTCAAATATAGGTGCTGATAGGCATTTCAGATGTAGTTTCCGATAGGCATTTCAAAAATAGGTGTCGATAGGCATTTTAGATATAGGTGTCGATAGGCATTTCAGATATAGGTGTCGACAGGCATTTCAGATATAGGTGTCGATAGGCATTTCAGATATAGGTGTCGATAGGCATTTCAGATATAAGTGTCGATAGGCATTTCAGATATAGGTGTCGATAGGCATTTCAGATATAGGTGTCGATAGGCATTTCAGATATAGGTGTCGATAGGCATTTCAGATATAGGTGCCGATAGGCATTTCAGATATAGTTGCCGATTGGCATTTTAAAAATAGGTGCCGATAGGCATTTCAGATATAGAAGCCGATAGGCATTTCAAATATAGGTGCCGATAGGCATTCCAGATATGGTTGCCGATAGGCATTTCAAATATAGGTGCTGATAGGCATTTCAGATGTAGTTTCCGATAGGCATTTCAAAAATAGGTGTCGATAGGCATTTCAGATATAGGTGTCGATAGGCATTTCAGATATAGGTGTCGATAGGCATTTCAGATATAGGTGTCGATAGGCATTTCAGATATAGGTGTCGATAGGCATTTCAGATATAGGTGTCGATAGGCATTTCAGATATAGGTGCCGTTAGGCATTTCAGATATAGTTGCCTATTGGCATTTTAAAAATAGGTGCCGATAGGCATTTCAGATATAGAAGCCGATAGGCATTTCAAATATAGGTGCCGATAGGCATTCCAGATATGGTTGCCGATAGGCATTTCAAATATAGGTGCTGATAGGCATTTCAGATGTAGTTTCCGATAGGCATTTCAAAAATAAGTGTCGATAGGCATTTCAGATATAGGTGTCGATAGGCATTTCAGATATAGGTGTCGATAGGCATTTCAGATATAGGTGTCGATAGGCATTTCAGATATAGGTGTCGATAGGCATTTTAGATATAGGTGTCGATAGGCATTTCAGATATAGGTGTCGATAGGCATTTCAGATATAGGTGCCGATAGGCATTTCAGACATAGTTGCCGATTGGCATTTTAAAAATAAGTGCCGATAGGCATTTCAGATATAGAAGCCGATAGGCATTTCAAATATAGGTGCCGATAGGCATTCCAGATATGGTTGCCGATAGGCATTTCAAATATAGGTGCTGATAGGCATTTCAGATGTAGTTTCCGATAGGCATTTCAAAAATAGGTGTCGATAGGCATTTCAGATATAGGTGTCGATAGGCATTTCAGATATAGGTGTCGATAGGCATTTCAGATATAGGTGTCGATAGGCATTTCAGATATAGGTGTCGATAGGCATTTCAGATATAGGTGTCGATAGGCATTTCAGATATAGGTGTCGATAGGCATTTCAGATATAGGTTGCGATAGGCATTTCAGATATAGGTGTCGATAGGCATTTCAGATATAGGTGCCGATAGGCATTTCAGATATAGTTGCCGAATGGCATTTTAAAAATAGGTGCCGATAGGCATTTCAGATATAGAAGCCGATAGGCATTTCAAATATAGGTGCCGATAGGCTTTCCAGATATGGTTGCCGATAGGCATTTCAAATATAGGTGCTGATAGGCATTTCAGATGTAGTTTCCGATAGGCATTTCAAAAATAGGTGTCGATAGGCATTTCAGATATAGGTGTCGATAGGCATTTCAGATATAGGTGTCGATAGGCATTTCAGATATAGGTGTCGATAGGCATTTCAGATATAGGTGTCGATAGGCATTTCAGATATAGGTGTCGATAGGCATTTCAGATATAGGTATCGATAGGTATTTCAGATATAGGTGTCGATAGGCATTTCAGATATAGGTGCCGATAGGCATTTCAGATATAGTTGCCGATTGGCATTTTAAAAATAGGTGCCGATAGGCATTTCAGATATAGAAGCCGATAGGCATTTCAAATATAGGTGCCGATAGGCATTCCAGATATGGTTGCCGATAGGCATTTCAAATATAGGTGCTGATAGGCATTTCAGATGTAGTTTCCGATAGGCATTTCAAAAATAGGTGTCGATAGGCATTTCAGATATAGGTGTCGATAGGCATTTCAGATATAGGTGTCGATAGGCATTTCAGATATAGGTGTCGATAGGCATTTCAGATATAGGTGTCGATAGGCATTTCAGATATAGGTGTCGATAGGCATTTCAGATATAAGTGTCGATAGGCATTTCAGATATAGGTGTCGATAGGCATTTCAGATATAGGTGTTGATAGGAATTTCAGATATAGTTGCCGATTGGCCTTTTAAAAATAGGTGCCGATAGGCATTTCGGATATAGAAGCCGATAGGCATTTCAAATATAGGTGCCGATAGGCATTCCAGATATGGTTGCCGATAGGCATTTCAAATATAGGTGCTGATAGGCATTTCAGATGTAGTTTCCGATAGGCATTTCAAAAATAGGTGTCGATAGGCATTTCAGATATAGGTGTCGATAGGCATTTCAGATATAGGTGTCGATAGGCATTTCAGATATAGGTGTCGATAGGCATTTCAGATATAGGTGTCGATAAGCATTTCAGATATAGGTGTCGATAGGCATTTCAGATATAGGTGTCGATAGGCATTTCAGATATAGGTGTCGATAGGCATTTCAGATATAGGTGCCGATAGGCATTTTAGATATAGTTGCCGATTGGCATTTTAAAAATAGGTGCCGATAGGCATTTCAGATATAGAAGCCGATAGGCATTTCAAATATAGGTGCCGATAGGCATTCCAGATATGGTTGCCGATAGGCATTTCAAATATAGGTGCTGATAGGCATTTCAGATGTAGTTTCCGATAGGCATTTCAAAAATAGATGTCGATAGGCATTTCAGATATAGGTGTCGATAGGCATTTCAGATATAGGTGTCGATAGGCATTTCAGATATAGGTGTCGATAGGCATTTCAGATATAGGTGTCGATAGGTATTTCAGATATAGGAGCCGATAGGCATTTCAGATATAGTTGCTGATTGGCATTTTAAAAATAGGTGCCGATAGGCATTTCAGATATAGGTGTCGATAGGCATTTCAGATATAGGTGCCGATAGGCATTTCAGATATAGTTGCCGATTGGCAGTTTAAAAATAGGTGCCGATAGGCATTTCAGATATAGAAGCCGATAGGCATTTCAAATATAGGTGCCAATAGGCATTCCAGATATGGTTGCCGATAGGCATTTCAAATATAGGTGCTGATAGGCATTTCAGATGTAGTTTCCGATAGTATTTCAAAAATAGGTGTCGATAGGCATTTCAGATATAGGCGTCGATAGGCATTTCAGATATAGGTGTCGATAGGCATTTCAGATATAGGTGTCGATAGGCATTTGAGATATAGGTGTCGATAGGCATTTCAGATATAGGTGTCGATAGGCATTTCAGATATAGGTGTCGATAGGCATTTCAGATATAGGTGTCGATAGGCATTTCAGATATAGGTGCCGATAGGCATTTCAGATATAGTTGCCGATTGGCATTTTAAAAATAGGTGCCGATTGGCATTTCAGATATAGAAGCCGATAGGCATTTCAAATATAGGTGCCGATAGGCATTCCAGATATGGTTGCCGATAGGCATTTCAAATATAGGTGCTGATAGGCATTTCAGATGTAGTTTCCGATAGGCATTTCAAAAATAGGTGTCGATAGGCATTTCAGATATAGGTGTCGATAGGCATTTCAGATATAGGTGTCGATAGGCATTTCAGATATAGGTGTCGATAGGCATTTCAGATATAGGTGTCGATAGGCATTTCAGATATAGGTGTCGATAGGCATTTCAGATATAGGTGTCGATAGGCATTTCAAATATAGGTGCTGATAGGCATTTCAGATGTAGTTTCCGATAGGCATTTCAAAAATAGGTGTCGATAGGCATTTCAGATATAGGTGTCGATAGGCATTTCAGATATAGGTGTCGATAGGCATTTCAGATATAGGTGTCGATAGGCATTTCAGATATAGGTGTCGATAGGCATTTCAGATATAGGTGTCGATAGGCATTTCAGACATAGGTGTCGATAGGCATTTCAGATATAGGTGTCGATAGGCATTTCAGATATAGGTGTCGATAGGCATTTCAGATATAGGTGCCGATAGGCATTTCAGATATAGTTGCCGATTGGCATTTTAAAATTAGGTGCCGATAGGCATTTCAGATATAGAAGCCGATAGGCATTTCAAATATAGGTGCCGATAGGCATTCCAGATATGGCTGCCGATAGGCATTTCAAATATAGGTGCTGATAGCATTTCAGATGTAGTTTCCGATAGGCATTTCAAAAATAGGTGTCGATAGGCATTTCAGATATAGGTGTCGATAGGCATTTCAAATATAGGTGTCGATAGGCATTTCAGAAATAGGTGTCGATAGGCATTTCAGATATAGGTGTCGATAGGCATTTCAGATATAGGTGTCGATAGGCATTTCAGATATAGGTGTCGATAGGCATTTCAGATATAGGTGTCGATAGGCATTTCAGATATAGGTGCCGATAGGCATTTCAGATATAGTTGCCGATTGGCATTTTAAAAATAGGTGCCGATAGGCATTTCAGATATAGAAGCCGATAGGCATTTCAAATATAGGTGCCGATAGGCATTCCAGATATGGTTGCCGATAGGCATTTCAAATATAGGTGCTGATAGGCATTTCAGATGTAGTTTCCGATAGGCATTTCAAAAATAGGTGTCGATAGGCATTTTAGATATAGGTGTCGATAGGCATTTCAGATATAGGTGTCGACAGGCATTTCAGATATAGGTGTCGATAGGCATTTCAGATATAGGTGTCGATAGGCATTTCAGATATAGGTGTCGATAGGCATTTCAGATATAGGTGTCGATAGGCATTTCAGATATAGGTGTCGATAGGCATTTCAGATATAGGTGTCGATAGGCATTTCAGATATAGGTGCCGATAGGCATTTCAGATATAGTTGCCGATTGGCATTTTAAAAATAGGTGCCGATAGGCATTTCAGATATAGAAGCCGATAGACATTTCAAATATAGGTGCCGATAGGCATTCCAGATATGGTTGCCGATAGGCATTTCAAATATAGGTGCTGATAGGCATTTCAGATGTAGTTTCCGATAGGCATTTCAAAAATAGGTGTCGATAGGCATTTCAGATATAGGTGTCGATAGGCATTTCAGATATAGGTGTCGATAGGCATTTCAGATATAGGTGTCGATAGGCATTTCAGATATAGGTGTCGATAAGCATTTCAGATATAGGTGTCGATAGGCATTTCAGATATAGGTGTCGATAGGCATTTCAGATATAGGTGCCGTTAGGCATTTCAGATATAGTTGCCTATTGGCATTTTAAAAATAGGTGCCGATAGGCATTTCAGATATAGAAGCCGATAGGCATTTCAAATATAGGAGCCGATAGGCATTCCAGATATGGTTGCCGATAGGCATTTCAAATATAGGTGCTGATAGGCATTTCAGATGTAGTTTCCGATAGGCATTTCAAAAATAAGTGTCGATAGGCATTTCAGATATAGGTGTCGATAGGCATTTCAGATATAGGTGTCGATAGGCATTTCAGATATAGGTGTCGATAGGCATTTCAGATATAGGTGTCGATAGGCATTTTAGATATAGGTGTCGATAGGCATTTCGGATATAGGTGTCGACAGGCATTTCAGATATAGGTGCCGATAGGCATTTCAGACATAGTTGCCGATTGGCATTTTAAAAATAAGTGCCGATAGGCATTTCAGATATAGAAGCCGATAGGCATTTCAAATATAGGTGCCGATAGGCATTCCAGATATGGTTGCCGATAGGCATTTCAAATATAGGTGCTGATAGGCATTTCAGATGTAGTTTCCGATAGGCATTTCAAAAATAGGTGTCGATAGGCATTTCAGATATAGGTGTCGATAGGCATTTCAGATATAGGTGTCGATAGGCATTTCAGATATAGGTGTCGATAGGCATTTCAGATATAGGTGTCGATAGGCATTTCAGATATAGGTGTCGATAGGCATTTCAGATATAGGTGCCGATAGGCATTTCAGATATAGAGGCCGATAGGCATTTCAAATATAGGTGCCGATAGGCTTTCCAGATATGGTTGCCGATAGGCATTTCAAATATAGGTGCTGATAGGCATTTCAGATGTAGTTTCCGATAGGCATTTCAAAAATAGGTGTCGATAGGCATTTCAGATATAGGTGTCGATAGGCATTTCAGATATAGGTGTCGATAGGCATTTCAGATATAGGTGTCGATAGGCATTTCAGATATAGGTGTCGATAGGCATTTCAGATATAGGTGTCGATAGGCATTTCAGATATAGGTATCGATAGGTATTTCAGATATAGGTGTCGATAGGCATTTCAGATATAGGTGCCGATAGGCATTTCAGATATAGTTGCCGATTGGCATTTTAAAAATAGGTGCCGATAGGCATTTCAGATATAGAAGCCGATAGGCATTTCAAATATAGGTGCCGATAGGCATTCCAGATATGGTTGCCGATAGGCATTTCAAATATAGGTGCTGATAGGCATTTCAGATGTAGTTTCCGATAGGCATTTCAAAAATAGGTGTCGATAGGCATTTCAGATATAGGTGTCGATAGGCATTTCAGATATAGGTGTCGATAGGCATTTCAGATATAGGTGTCGATAGGCATTTCAGATATAGGTGTCGATAGGCATTTCAGATATAGGTGTCGATAGGCATTTCAGATATAAGTGTCGATAGGCATTTCAGATATAGGTGTCGATAGGCATTTCAGATATAGGTGTTGATAGGAATTTCAGATATAGTTGCCGATTGGCCTTTTAAAAATAGGTGCCGATAGGCATTTCGGATATAGAAGCCGATAGGCATTTCAAATATAGGTGCCGATAGGCATTCCAGATATGGTTGCCGATAGGCATTTCAAATATAGGTGCTGATAGGCATTTCAGATGTAGTTTCCGATAGGCATTTCAAAAATAGGTGTCGATAGGCATTTCAGATATAGGTGTCGATAGGCATTTCAGATATAGGTGTCGATAGGCATTTCAGATATAGGTGTCGATAGGCATTTCAGATATAGGTGTCGATAAGCATTTCAGATATAGGTGTCGATAGGCATTTCAGATATAGGTGTCGATAGGCATTTCAGATATAGGTGTCGATAGGCATTTCAGATATAGGTGCCGATAGGCATTTTAGATATAGTTGCCGATTGGCATTTTAAAAATAGGTGCCGATAGGCATTTCAGATATAGAAGCCGATAGGCATTTCAAATATAGGTGCCGATAGGCATTCCAGATATGGTTGCCGATAGGCATTTCAAATATAGGTGCTTTTAGGCATTTCAGATGTAGTTTCCGATAGGCATTTCAAAAATAGGTGTCGATAGGCATTTCAGATATAGGTGTCGATAGGCATTTCAGATATAGGTGTCGATAGGCATTTCAGATATAGGTGTCGATAGGCATTTCAGATATAGGTGTCGATAGGCATTTCAGATATAGGTGTCGATAGGCATTTCAGATATAGGTGTCGATAGGCATTTCAGATATAGGAGCCGATAGGCATTTCAGATATAGTTGCTGATTGGCATTTTAAAAATAGGTGCCGATAGGCATTTCAGATATAGAAGCCGATAGGCATTTCAAATATAGGTGCCGATAGGCATTCCAGATATGGTTGCCGATAGGCATTTCAAATATAGGTGCTGATAGGCAATTCAGATGTAGTTTCCGATAGGCATTTCAAAAATAGGTGTCGATAGGCATTTCAGATATAGGTGTCGATAGGCATTTCAGATATAGGTGTCGATAGGCATTTCAGATATAGGTGTCGATAGGCATTTCAGATATAGGTGTCGATAGGCATTTCAGATATAGGTGTCGATAGGCATTTCAGATATAGGTGTCGATATGCATTTCAGATATAGGTGCCGATAGGCATTTCAGATATAGTTGCCGATTGGCATTTTAAAAATAGGTGCCGATAGGCATTTCAGATATAGAAGCCGATAGGCATTTCAAATATAGGTGCCGATAGGCATTCCAGATATGGTTGCCGATAGGCATTTCAAATATAGGTGCTGATAGGCACTTCAGATGTAGTTTCCGATAGGCATTTCAAAAATAGGTGTCGATAGGCATTTCAGATATAGGTGTCGATAGGCATTTCAGATATAGGTGTCGATAGGCATTTCAGATATAGGTGTCGATAGGCATTTCAGATATAGGTGTCGATAGGCATTTCAGATATAGGTGTCGATAGGCATTTCAGATATAGGTGCCGATAGGCATTTCAGATATAGTTGCCGATTTGCATTTTAAAAATAGGTGCCGATAGGCATTTCAGATATAGAAGCCGATAGGCATTTCAAATATAGGTGCCGATAGGCATTCCAGATATGGTTGCCGATAGGCATTTCAAATATAGGTGCTGATAGGCATTTCAGATGTAGTTTCCGATAGGCATTTCAAAAATTGGTGTCGATAGGCATTTCAGATATAGGTGTCGATAGGCATTTCAGATATAGGTGTCGATAGGCATTTCAGATATAGGTGTCGATAGGCATTTCAGATATAGGTGTCGATAGGCATTTCAGATATAGGTGTCGATAGGCATTTCAGATATAGGTGTCGATAGGCATTTCAGATATAGGAGTCGATAGGCATTTCAGATATAGGTGCCGATAGGCATTTCAGATATAGTTGCCGATTGGCATTTTAAAAATAGGTGCCGATAGGCATTTCAGATATAGAAGCCGATGGGCATTTTAAATATAGTTGCCGATAGGCATTCCAGATATGGTTGCCGATAGGCATTTCAAATATAGGTGCTGATAGGCATTTCAGATGTAGTTTCCGATAGGCATTTCAAAAATAGGTGTCGATAGGCATTTCAGATATAGGTGTCGATAGGCATTTCAGATATAGGTGTCGATAGGCATTTCAGATATAGGTGTCGATAGGCATTTCAGATATAGGTGTCGATAGGCATTTCAGATATAGGTGTCGATAGGCATTTCAGATATAGGTGTCGATAGGCATTTCAGATATAGGTGTCGATAGGCATTTCAGATATAGGTGCCGATAGGCTTTTCAGATATAATTGCCGATTGGCATTTTAAAAATAGGTGCCGATAGGTATTTCAGATATAGAAGCCGATAGGCATTTCAAATATAGGTGCCGATAGGCATTCCAGATATGGTTGCCGATAGGCATTTCAAATATAGGTGCTGATAGGCATTTCAGATGTAGTTTCCGATAGGCATTTCAAAAATAGGTGTCGATAGGCATTTCAGATATAGGTGTCGATAGGCATTTCAGATATAGGTGTCGATAGGCATTTCAGATATAGGTGTCGATAGGCATTTCAGATATAGGTGTCGATAGGCATTTCAGATATAGGTGTCGATAGGCATTTCAGATATAGGTGTCGATAGGCATTTCAGATATAGGTGTCGATAGGCATTTCAGATATAGGTGTCGATAGGCATTTCAGATATAGAAGCCGATAGGTATTTCAAATATAGGTGCCTATAGGCATTCCAGATATGGTTGCCGATAGGCATTTCAAATATAGGTGCTGATAGGCATTTCAGATGTACTTTCCGATAGGCATTTTAAAAATAGGTGTCGATAGGCATTTCAGATATAGGTGTCGATAGGCATTTCAGATATAGGTGTCGATAGGCATTTCAGATATAGGTGTCGATAGGCATTTCAGATATAGGTGTCGATAGGCATTTCAGATATAGGTGTCGATAGGCATTTCAGATATAGGTGTCGATAGGCATTTCAGATATAGGTGTCGATAGGCATTTCAGATATAGGTGTCGATAGGCATTTCAGATATAGGTGCCGATAGGCATTTCAGATATAGTTGCCGATTGGCATTTTAAAAATAGGTGCCGATTGGCATTTTAAAAATAGGTGCCGATAGGAATTTCAGATATAGAAGCCGATAGGCATTTCAAATATAGGTGCCGATAGGCATTCCAGATATAGTTGCCGATAGGCATTTCAAATATAGGTGCTGATAGGCATTTCAGATGTAGTTTCCGATAGGCATTTCAAAAATAGGTGTCGATAGGCATTTCAGATATAGGTGTCGATAGGCATTTCAGATATAGGTGTCGATAGGCATTTCAGATATAGGTGTCGATAGGCATTTCAGATATAGGTGTCGATAGGCATTTCAGATATAGGTGTCGATAGGCATTTCAAATATAGGTGTCGATAGGCATTTTAGATATAGGTGTCGATAGGCATTTCAGATATAGGTGTCGATAGGCATTTCAGATATAGGTGTCGATAGGCATTTCAGATATAGGTGTCGATAGGCATTTCAGATATAGGTGTCGATAGGCATTTCAGATATAGGTGTCGATAGGCATTTCAGATATAGGTGCCGATAGGCATTTCAGATATAGTTGCCGATTGGCATTTTAAAAATAGGTGCCGATAGGCATTTCAAATATAGAAGCCGATAGGCATTTCAAATATAGGTGCCAATAGGCATTCCAGATATGGTTGCCGATAGGCATTTCAAATATAGGTGCTGATAGGCATTTCAGATGTAGTTTCCGATAGGCATTTCAAAAATAGGTGTCGATAGGCATTTTAGATATAGGTGTCGATAGGCATTTCAGATATAGGTGTCGATAGGCATTTCAGATATAGGTGTCGATAGGCATTTAAGATATAGGTGTCGATAGGCATTTCAGATATAGGTGTCGATAGGCATTTCAGATATAGGTGTCGATAGGCATTTCAGATATAGGTGTCGATAGGCATTTCAGATATAGGTGTCGATAGGCATTTCAGATATAGGTGTCGATAGGCATTTCAGATATAGGTGTCGATAGGCATTTCAGATATAGGTGCCGATAGGCATTTCAGATATAGTTGCCGATTGGCATTTTAAAAATAGGTGCCGATAGGCATTTCAGATATAGAAGCCGATAGGCATTTCAAATATAGGTGCCGATAGACATTCCAGATATGGTTGCCGATAATCATTTCAAATATAGGTGCTGATAGGCATTTCAGATGTAGTTTCCGATAGGCATTTCAAAAATAGGTGTCGATAGGCATTTCAGATATAGGTGTCGATAGGCATTTCAGATATAGGTGTCGATAGGCATTTCAGATATAGGTGTCGATAGGCATTTCAGATATAGGTGTCGATAGGCATTTCAGATATAGGTGTCGATAGGCATTTCAGATATAGGTGTCGATAGGCATTTCAGATATAGGTGTCGATAGGCATTTCAGATATAGGTGCCGATAGGCATTTCAGATATAATTGCCGATTGGCATTTTAAAAATAGGTGCCGATAGGCATTTCAGATATAGAAGCCGATAGGCATTTCAAATATAGGTGCCGATAGGCATTCCAGATATGGTTGCCGATAGGCATTTCAAATATAGGTGCTGATAGGCATTTCAGATGTAGTTTCCGATAGGCATTTCAAAAATAGGTGTCGATAGGCATTTCAGATATAGGTGTCGATAGGCATTTCAGATATAGGTGTCGATAGGCATTTCAGATATAGGTGTCGATAGGCATTTCAGATATAGGTGTCGATAGGCATTTCAGATATAGGTGTCGAAAGGCATTTCAGATATAGGTGTCGATAGGCATTTCAGATATAGGTGTCGATAGGCATTTCAGATATAGGTGTCGATAGGCATTTTAAAAATAGGTGCCGATAGGCATTTCAGATATAGAAGCCGATAGGCATTTCAAATATAGGTGCCGATAGGCATTCCAGATATGGTTGCCGATAGGCATTTCAAATATAGGTGCTGATAGGCATTTCAGATGTAGTTTCCGATAGGCATTTCAAAAATAGGTGTCGATAGGCATTTCAGATATAGGTGTCGATAGGCATTTCAGATATAGGTGTCGATAGGCATTTCAGATATAGGTGTCGATAGGCATTTCAGATATAGGTGTCGATAGGCATTTCAGATATAGGTGTCGATAGGCATTTCAGATATAGGAGTCGATAGGCATTTCAGATATAGGTGCCGATAGGCATTTCAGATATAGTTGCCGATTGGCATTTTAAAAATAGGTGCCGATAGGCATTTCAGATATAGAAGCCGATGGGCATTTTAAATATAGTTGCCGATAGGCATTCCAGATATGGTTGCCGATAGGCATTTCAAATATAGGTGCTGATAGGCATTTCAGATGTAGTTTCCGATAGGCATTTCAAAAATAGGTGTCGATAGGCATTTCAGATATAGGTGTCGATAGGCATTTCAGATATAGGTGTCGATAGGCATTTCAGATATAGGTGTCGATAGGCATTTCAGATATAGGTGTCGATAGGCATTTCAGATATAGGTGTCGATAGGCATTTTAAAAATAGGTGCCGATAGGCATTTCAGATATAGAAGCCGATAGGCATTTCAAATATAGGTGCCGATAGGCATTCCAGATATGGTTGCCGATAGGCATTTCAAATATAGGTGCTGATAGGCATTTCAGATGTAGTTTCCGATAGGCATTTCAAAATAGGTGTCGATAGGCATTTCAGATATAGGTGTCGATAGGCATTTCAGATATAGGTGTCGATAGGCATTTCAGATATAGGTGTCGATTAGGCATTTCAAAAATAGGTGTCGATAGGCATTTCAGATATAGGTGTCGATAGGCATTTCAGATATAGGTGTCGATAGGCATTTCAGATATAGGTGTCGATAGGCATTTCAGATATAGGTGTCGATAGGCATTTCAGATATAGGTGTCGATAGGCATTTCAGATATAGGTGTCGATAGGCATTTCAGATATAGGTGTCGATAGGCATTTCAGATATAGGTGTCGATAGGCATTTCAGATATAGAAGCCGATAGGTATTTCAAATATAGGTGCCTATAGGCATTCCAGATATGGTTGCCGATAGGCATTTCAAATATAGGTGCTGATAGGCATTTCAGATGTACTTTCCGATAGGCATTTTAAAAATAGGTGTCGATAGGCATTTCAGATATAGGTGTCGATAGGCATTTCAGATATAGGTGTCGATAGGCATTTCAGATATAGGTGTCGATAGGCATTTCAGATATAGGTGTCGATAGGCATTTCAGATATAGGTGTCGATAGGCATTTCAGATATAGGTGTCGATAGGCATTTCAGATATAGGTGTCGATAGGCATTTCAGATATAGGTGTCGATAGGCATTTCAGATATAGGTGCCGATAGGCATTTCAGATATAGTTGCCGATTGGCATTTTAAAAATAGGTGCCGATTGGCATTTTAAAAATAGGTGCCGATAGGAATTTCAGATATAGAAGCCGATAGGCATTTCAAATATAGGTGCCGATAGGCATTCCAGATATAGTTGCCGATAGGCATTTCAAATATAGGTGCTGATAGGCATTTCAGATGTAGTTTCCGATAGGCATTTCAAAAATAGGTGTCGATAGGCATTTCAGATATAGGTGTCGATAGGCATTTCAGATATAGGTGTCGATAGGCATTTCAGATATAGGTGTCGATAGGCATTTCAGATATAGGTGTCGATAGGCATTTCAGATATAGGTGTCGATAGGCATTTCAAATATAGGTGTCGATAGGCATTTCAGATATAGGTGTCGATAGGCATTTCAGATATAGGTGTCGATAGGCATTTCAGATATAGGTGTCGATAGGCATTTCAGATATAGGTGTCGATAGGCATTTCAGATATAGGTGTCGATAGGCATTTCAGATATAGGTGTCGATAGGCATTTCAGATATAGGTGCCGATAGGCATTTCAGATATAGTTGCCGATTGGCATTTTAAAAATAGGTGCCGATAGGCATTTCAAATATAGAAGCCGATAGGCATTTCAAATATAGGTGCCAATAGGCATTCCAGATATGGTTGCCGATAGGCATTTCAAATATAGGTGCTGATAGGCATTTCAGATGTAGTTTCCGATAGGCATTTCAAAAATAGGTGTCGATAGGCATTTTAGATATAGGTGTCGATAGGCATTTCAGATATAGGTGTCGATAGGCATTTCAGATATAGGTGTCGATAGGCATTTAAGATATAGGTGTCGATAGGCATTTCAGATATAGGTGTCGATAGGCATTTCAGATATAGGTGTCGATAGGCATTTCAGATATAGGTGTCGATAGGCATTTCAGATATAGGTGTCGATAGGCATTTCAGATATAGGTGTCGATAGGCATTTCAGATATAGGTGTCGATAGGCATTTCAGATATAGGTGCCGATAGGCATTTCAGATATAGTTGCCGATTGGCATTTTAAAAATAGGTGCCGATAGGCATTTCAGATATAGAAGCCGATAGGCATTTCAAATATAGGTGCCGATAGACATTCCAGATATGGTTGCCGATAATCATTTCAAATATAGGTGCTGATAGGCATTTCAGATGTAGTTTCCGATAGGCATTTCAAAAATAGGTGTCGATAGGCATTTCAGATATAGGTGTCGATAGGCATTTCAGATATAGGTGTCGATAGGCATTTCAGATATAGGTGTCGATAGGCATTTCAGATATAGGTGTCGATAGGCATTTCAGATATAGGTGTCGATAGGCATTTCAGATATAGGTGTCGATAGGCATTTCAGATATAGGTGTCGATAGGCATTTCAGATATAGGTGCCGATAGGCATTTCAGATATAATTGCCGATTGGCATTTTAAAAATAGGTGCCGATAGGCATTTCAGATATAGAAGCCGATAGGCATTTCAAATATAGGTGCCGATAGGCATTCCAGATATGGTTGCCGATAGGCATTTCAAATATAGGTGCTGATAGGCATTTCAGATGTAGTTTCCGATAGGCATTTCAAAAATAGGTGTCGATAGGCATTTCAGATATAGGTGTCGATAGGCATTTCAGATATAGGTGTCGATAGGCATTTCAGATATAGGTGTCGATAGGCATTTCAGATATAGGTGTCGATAGGCATTTCAGATATAGGTGTCGAAAGGCATTTCAGATATAGGTGTCGATAGGCATTTCAGATATAGGTGTCGATAGGCATTTCAGATATAGGTGTCGATAGGCATTTTAAAAATAGGTGCCGATAGGCATTTCAGATATAGAAGCCGATAGGCATTTCAAATATAGGTGCCGATAGGCATTCCAGATATGGTTGCCGATAGGCATTTCAAATATAGGTGCTGATAGGCATTTCAGATGTAGTTTCCGATAGGCATTTCAAAAATAGGTGTCGATAGGCATTTCAGATATAGGTGTCGATAGGCATTTCAGATATAGGTGTCGATAGGCATTTCAGATATAGGTGTCGATAGGCATTTCAGATATAGGTGTCGATAGGCATTTTAGATATAGGTGTCGATAGGCATTTCAGATATAGGTGTCGATAGGCATTTCAAATATAGGAGTCGATAGGCATTTCAGATATAGGTGCCGATAGGCATTTCAGATATAGTTGCCGATTGGCATTTTAAAAATAGGTGCCGATAGGCATATCAGATATAGAAGCCGATAGGCGTTTCAAATATAGGTGCCGATAGGCATTCCAGATATGGTTGCCGATAGGCATTTCAAATATAGGTGCTGATAGGCATTTCAGATGTAGTTTCCGATAGGCATTTCAAAAATAGGTGTCGATAGGCATTTCAGATATAGGTGTCGATAGGCATTTCAGATATAGGTGTCGATAGGCATTTCAGATATAGGTGTCGATAGGCATTTCAAATATAGGAGTCGATAGGCATTTCAGATATAGGTGTCGATAGGCATTTCAGATATAGGTGTCGATAGGCATTTCAGATATAGGTGCCGATAGGCATTTCAGATATAATTGCCGATTGGCATTTTAAAAATAGGTGCCGATAGGCATTTCAGATATAGAAGCCGATAGGCATTTCAAATATAGGTGCCGATAGGCATTCCAGATATGGTTACCGATAGGCATTTCAAATATAGGTGCTGATAGGCATTTCAGATGTAGTTTCCGATAGGCATTTCAAAAATAGGTGTCGATAGGCATTTCAGATATAGGTGTCGATAGGCATTTCAGATATAGGTGTCGATAGGCATTTCAGATATAGGTGTCGATAGGCATTTCAGATATAGGTGTCGATAGGCATTTCAGATATAGGTGTCGATAGGCATTTCAGATATAGGTGTCGATAGGCATTTCAGATATAGGTGCCGATAGGCATTTCAGATATAGTTGCCGATTGGCAGTTTAAAAATAGGTGCCGATAGGCATTTCAGATATAGAAGCCGATAGGCATTTCAAATATAGGTGCCGATAGGCATTCCAGATATGGTTGCCGATAGTCATTTCAAATATAGGTGCTGATAGGCATTTCAGATGTAGTTTCCGATAGGCATTTCAAAAATAGGTGTCGATAGGCATTTCAGATATAGGTGTCGATAGGCATTTCAGATATAGGTGTCGATAGGCATTTCAGATATAGGTGTCGATAGGCATTTCAGATATAGGTGTCGATAGGCATTTCAGATATAGGTGTCGATAGGCATTTCAGATATAGGTGTCGATAGGCATTTCAGATATAGGTGTCGATAGGCATTTCAGATATAGGTGTCGATAGGCATTTCAGATATAGGTGTCGATAGCATTTCAGATATAGGTGTCGATAGGCATTTCAGATATAGGTGTCGATAGGCATTTCAGATATAGGTGTCCATAGGCATTTCAAATATAGGAGTCGATAGGCATTTCAGATATGGGTGCCGATAGGCATTTCAGATATAGTTGCCGATTGGCATTTTAAAAATAGGTGCCGATAGGCATTTCAGATATAGAAGCCGATAGGCATTTCAAATATAGGTGCCGATAGGCATTCCAGATATGGTTGCCGATAGGCATTTCAAATATAGGTGCTGATAGGCATTTCAGATGTAGTTTCCGATAGGCATTTCAAAAATAGGTGTCGATAGGCATTTCAGATATAGGTGTCGATAGGCATTTCAGATATAGGTGTCGATAGGCATTTCAGATATAGGTGTCGATAGGCATTTCAGATATAGGTGTCGATAGGCATTTCAGATATAGGTGTCGATAGGCATTTCAGATATAGGTGCCGATAGGCATTTCAGATATAGTTGCCGATTGGCATTTTAAAAATAGGTGCCGATAGGCATTTCAGATATAGAAGCCGATAGGCATTTCAAATATAGGTGCCGATAGGCAATCCAGATATGGTTGCCGATAGGCATTTCAAATATAGGTGCTGATAGGCATTTCAGATGTAGTTTCCGATAGGCATTTCAAAAATAGGTGTCGATAGGCATTTCAGATATAGGTGTCGATAGGCATTTCAGATATAGGTGTCGATAGGCATTTCAGATATAGGTGTCGATAGGCATTTCAGATATAGGTGTCGATAGGCATTTTAGATATAGGTGTCGATAGGCATTTCAGATATAGGTGTCGATAGGCATTTCAAATATAGGAGTCGATAGGCATTTCAGATATAGGTGCCGATAGGCATTTCAGATATAGTTGCCGATTGGCATTTTAAAAATAGGTGCCGATAGGCATATCAGATATAGAAGCCGATAGGCATTTCAAATATAGGTGCCGATAGGCCATCCAGATATGGTTGCCGATAGGCATTTCAAATATAGGTGCTGATAGGCATTTCAGATGTAGTTTCCGATAGGCATTTCAAAAATAGGTGTCGATAGGCATTTCAGATATAGGTGTCGATAGGCATTTCAGATATAGGTGTCGATAGGCATTTCAGATATAGGTGTCGATAGGCATTTCAAATATAGGAGTCGATAGGCATTTCAGATATAGGTGTCGATAGGCATTTCAGATATAGGTGTCGATAGGCATTTCAGATATAGGTGCCGATAGGCATTTCAGATATAATTGCCGATTGGCATTTTAAAAATAGGTGCCGATAGGCATTTCAGATATAGAAGCCGATAGGCATTTCAAATATAGGTGCCGATAGGCATTCCAGATATGGTTGCCGATAGGCATTTCAAATATAGGTGCTGATAGGCATTTCAGATGTAGTTTCCGATAGGCATTTCAAAAATAGGTGTCGATAGGCATTTCAGATATAGGTGTCGATAGGCATTTCAGATATAGGTGTCGATAGGCATTTCAAATATAGGTGTCGATAGGCATTTCAGATATAGGTGTCGATAGGCATTTCAGATATGGTTGCCGATAGGCATTTCAAATATAGGTGCTGATAGGCATTTCAGATGTAGTTTCCGATAGGCATTTCAAAAATAGGTGTCGATAGGCATTTCAGATATAGGTGTCGATAGGCATTTCAGATATAGGTGTCGATAGGCATTTCAGATATAGGTGTCGATAGGCATTTAAGATATAGGTGTCGATAGGCATTTCAGATATTGGTGTCGATAGGCATTTCAGATATAGGTGTCGATAGGCATTTCAGATATAGGTGTCGATAGGCATTTCAGATATAGGTGCCGATAGGCATTTCAGATATAGTTGCCGATTGGCATTTTAAAAATAGGTGCCGATAGGCATTTCAAATATAGAAGCCGATAGGCATTTCAAATATAGGTGCCAATAGGCATTCCAGATATGGTTGCCGATAGGCATTTCAAATATAGGTGCTGATAGGCATTTCAGATGTAGTTTCCGAAAGGCATTTCAAAAATAGGTGTCGATAGGCATTTCAGATATAGGTGTCGATAGGCATTTCAGATATAGGTGTCGATAGGCATTTCAGATATAGGTGTCGATAGGCATTTCAGATATAGGTGTCGATAGGCATTTCAGATATAGGTGTCGATAGGCATTTCAGATATAGGTGTCGATAGGCATTTCAGATATAGGTGCCGATAGGCATTTCAGATATAGTTGCCGATTGGCATTTTAAAAATAGGTGCCGATAGGCATTTCAAATATAGAAGCCGATAGGCATTTCAAATATAGGTGCCAATAGGCATTCCAGATATGGTTGCCGATAGGCATTTCAAATATAGGTGCTGATAGGCATTTCAGATGTAGTTTCCGATAGGCATTTCAAAAATAGGTGTCGATAGGCATTTTAGATATAGGTGTCGATAGGCATTTCAGATATAGGTGTCGATAGGCATTTCAGATATAGGTGTCGATAGGCATTTAAGATATAGGTGTCGATAGGCATTTCAGATATAGGTGTCGATAGGCATTTCAGATATAGGTGTCGATAGGCATTTCAGATATAGGAGTCGATAGGCATTTCAGATATAGGTGCCGATAGGCATTTCAGATATAGTTGCCGATTGGCATTTTAAAAATAGGTGCCGATAGGCATTTCAGATATAGAAGCCGATAGGCATTTCAAATATAGGTGCCGATAGACATTCCAGATATGGTTGCCGATAATCATTTCAAATATAGGTGCTGATAGGCATTTCAGATGTAGTTTCCGATAGGCATTTCAAAAATAGGTGTCGATAGGCATTTCAGATATAGGTGTCGATAGGCATTTCAGATATAGGTGTCGATAGGCATTTCAGATATAGGTGTCGATAGGCATTTCAGATATAGGTGTCGATAGGCATTTCAGATATAGGTGTCGATAGGCATTTCAGATATAGGTGTCGATAGGCATTTCAGATATAGGTGTCGATAGGCATTTCAGATATAGGTGCCGATAGGCATTTCAGATATAATTGCCGATTGGCATTTTAAAAATAGGTGCCGATAGGCATTTCAGATATAGAAGCCGATAGGCATTTCAAATATAGGTGCCGATAGGCATTCCAGATATGGTTGCCGATAGGCATTTCAAATATAGGTGCTGATAGGCATTTCAGATGTAGTTTCCGATAGGCATTTCAAAAATAGGTGTCGATAGGCATTTCAGATATAGGTGTCGATAGGCATTTCAGATATAGGTGTCGATAGGCATTTCAGATATAGGTGTCGATAGGCATTTCAGATATAGGTGTCGATAGGCATTTCAGATATAGGTGTCGAAAGGCATTTCAGATATAGGTGTCGATAGGCATTTCAGATATAGGTGTCGATAGGCATTTCAGATATAGGTGTCGATAGGCATTTTAAAAATAGGTGCCGATAGGCATTTCAGATATAGAAGCCGATAGGCATTTCAAATATAGGTGCCGATAGGCATTCCAGATATGGTTGCCGATAGGCATTTCAAATATAGGTGCTGATAGGCATTTCAGATCTAGTTTCCGATAGGCATTTCAAAAATAGGTGTCGATAGGCATTTCAGATATAGGTGTCG
This sequence comes from Venustoraphidia nigricollis, assembly GCA_034508555.1. NCBI lineage: Eukaryota > Metazoa > Arthropoda > Insecta > Raphidioptera > Raphidiidae > Venustoraphidia > Venustoraphidia nigricollis. The sequence goes on along the minus strand of JAVRKA010000207.1, from coordinate 256,784 downwards.
ATAGGCATTTCAGATATAGGTGTCGATAGGCATTTCAGATATAGGTGTCGATAGGCATTTCAGATATAGGTGTCGATAGGCATTTTAGATATAGGTGTCGATAGGCATTTCAGATATAGGTGTCGATAGGCATTTCAAATATAGGAGTCGATAGGCATTTCAGATATAGGTGCCGATAGGCATTTCAGATATAGTTGCCGATTGGCATTTTAAAAATAGGTGCCGATAGGCATATCAGATATAGAAGCCGATAGGCATTTCAAATATAGGTGCCGATAGGCATTCCAGATATGGTTGCCGATAGGCATTTCAAATATAGGTGCTGATAGGCATTTCAGATGTAGTTTCCGATAGGCATTTCAAAAATAGATGTCGATAGGCATTTCAGATATAGGTGTCGATAGGCATTTCAGATATAGGTGTCGATAGGCATTTCAGATATAGGTGTCGATAGGCATTTCAAATATAGGAGTCGATAGGCATTTCAGATATAGGTGTCGATAGGCATTTCAGATATAGGTGTCGATAGGCATTTCAGATATAGGTGCCGATAGGCATTTCAGATATAATTGCCGATTGGCATTTTAAAAATAGGTGCCGATAGGCATTTCAGATATAGAAGCCGATAGGCATTTCAAATATAGGTGCCGATAGGCATTCCAGATATGGTTGCCGATAGGCATTTCAAATATAGGTGCTGATAGGCATTTCAGATGTAGTTTCCGATAGGCATTTCAAAAATAGGTGTCGATAGGCATTTCAGATATAGGTGTCGATAGGCATTTCAGATATAGGTGTCGATAGGCATTTCAGATATAGGTGTCGATAGGCATTTCAGATATAGGTGTCGATAGGCATTTCAGATATAGGTGTCGATAGGCATTTCAGATATAGGTGTCGATAGGCATTTCAGATATAGGTGCCGATAGGCATTTCAGATATAGTTGCCGATTGGCAGTTTAAAAATAGGTGCCGATAGGCATTTCAGATATAGAAGCCGATAGGCATTTCAAATATAGGTGCCGATAGGCATTCCAGATATGGTTGCCGATAGGCATTTCAAATATAGGTGCTGATAGGCATTTCAGATGTAGTTTCCGATAGGCATTTCAAAAATAGGTGTCGATAGGCATTTCAGATATAGGTGTCGATAGGCATTTCAGATATAGGTGTCGATAGGCATTTCAGATATAGGTGTCGATAGGCATTTCAGATATAGGTGTCGATAGGCATTTCAGATATAGGTGTCGATAGGCATTTCAGATATAGGTGTCGATAGGCATTTCAGATATAGGTGTCGATAGGCATTTCAGATATAGGTGCCGATAGGCATTTCAGATATAGTTGCCGATTGGCATTTTAAAAATAGGTGCCGATAGGCATTTCAGATATAGAAGCCGATAGGCATTTCAAATATAGGTGCCGATAGGCATTCCAGATATGGTTGCCGATAGGCATTTCAAATATAGGTGCTGATAGGCATTTCAGATGTAGTTTCCGATAGGCATTTCAAAAATAGGTGTCGATAGGCATTTCAGATATAGGTGTCGATAGGCATTTCAGATATAGGTGTCGATAGGCATTTCAGATATAGGTGTCGATAGGCATTTCAGATATAGGTGTCGATAGGCATTTCAGATATAGGTGTCGATAGGCATTTCAGATATAGGTGTCGATAGGCATTTAAGATATAGGTGCCGATAGGCATTTCAGATATAGGTGTCGATAGGCATTTCAGATATGGGTGCCGATAGGCATTTCATATATAGTTGCCGATTGGCATTTTAAAAATAGGTGCCGATAGGCATTTCAGATATAGAAGCCGATAGGCATTTCAAATATAGGTGCCGTTAGGCATTCCAGATATGGTTGCCGATAGGCATTTCAAATATAGGTGCTGATAGGCATTTCAGATGTAGTTTCCGATAGGCATTTCAAAAATAGGTGTCGATAGGCATTTCAGATATAGGTGTCGATAGGCATTTCAGATATAGGTGTCGATAGGCATTTCAGATATAGGTGTCGATAGGCATTTCAGATATAGGTGTCGATAGGCATTTCAGATATAGGTGTCGATAGGCATTTCAGATATAGGTGTCGATAGGCATTTCAGATATAGGTGTCGATAGGCATTTCAGATATAGGTGTCGATAGCATTTCAGATATAGGTGTCGATAGGCATTTCAGATATAGGTGTCGATAGGCATTTCAGATATAGGTGTCCATAGGCATTTCAAATATAGGAGTCGATAGGCATTTCAGATATGGGTGCCGATAGGCATTTCAGATATAGTTGCCGATTGGCATTTTAAAAATAGGTGCCGATAGGCATTTCAGATATAGAAGCCGATAGGCATTTCAAATATAGGTGCCGATAGGCATTCCAGATATGGTTGCCGATAGGCATTTCAAATATAGGTGCTGATAGGCATTTCAGATGTAGTTTCCGATAGGCATTTCAAAAATAGGTGTCGATAGGCATTTCAGATATAGGTGTCGATAGGCATTTCAGATATAGGTGTCGATAGGCATTTCAGATATAGGTGTCGATAGGCATTTCAGATATAGGTGTCGATAGGCATTTCAGATATAGGTGTCGATAGGCATTTCAGATATAGGTGTCGATAGGCATTTCAGATATAGGTGCCGATAGGCATTTCAGATATAGTTGCCGATTGGCATTTTAAAAATAGGTGCCGATAGGCATTTCAGATATAGAAGCCGATAGGCATTTCAAATATAGGTGCCGATAGGCAATCCAGATATGGTTGCCGATAGGCATTTCAAATATAGGTGCTGATAGGCATTTCAGATGTAGTTTCCGATAGGCATTTCAAAAATAGGTGTCGATAGGCATTTCAGATATAGGTGTCGATAGGCATTTCAGATATAGGTGTCGATAGGCATTTCAGATATAGGTGTCGATAGGCATTTCAGATATAGGTGTCGATAGGCATTTTAGATATAGGTGTCGATAGGCATTTCAGATATAGGTGTCGATAGGCATTTCAAATATAGGAGTCGATAGGCATTTCAGATATAGGTGCCGATAGGCATTTCAGATATAGTTGCCGATTGGCATTTTAAAAATAGGTGCCGATAGGCATATTAGATATAGAAGCCGATAGGCATTTCAAATATAGGTGCCGATAGGCATTCCAGATATGGTTGCCGATAGGCATTTCAAATATAGGTGCTGATAGGCATTTCAGATGTAGTTTCCGATAGGCATTTCAAAAATAGGTGTCGATAGGCATTTCAGATATAGGTGTCGATAGGCATTTCAGATATAGGTGTCGATAGGCATTTCAGATATAGGTGTCGATAGGCATTTCAAATATAGGAGTCGATAGGCATTTCAGATATAGGTGTCGATAGGCATTTCAGATATAGGTGTCGATAGGCATTTCAGATATAGGTGCCGATAGGCATTTCAGATATAATTGCCGATTGGCATTTTAAAAATAGGTGCCGATAGGCATTTCAGATATAGAAGCCGATAGGCATTTCAAATATAGGTGCCGATAGGCATTCCAGATATGGTTGCCGATAGGCATTTCAAATATAGGTGCTGATAGGCATTTCAGATGTAGTTTCCGATAGGCATTTCAAAAATAGGTGTCGATAGGCATTTCAGATATAGGTGTCGATAGGCATTTCAGATATAGGTGTCGATAGGCATTTCAGATATAGGTGTCGATAGGCATTTCAGATATAGGTGTCGATAGGCATTTCAGATATGGTTGCCGATAGGCATTTCAAATATAGGTGCTGATAGGCATTTCAGATGTAGTTTCCGATAGGCATTTCAAAAATAGGTGTCGATAGGCATTTCAGATATAGGTGTCGATAGGCATTTCAGATATAGGTGTCGATAGGCATTTCAGATATAGGTGTCGATAGGCATTTAAGATATAGGTGTCGATAGGCATTTCAGATATTGGTGTCGATAGGCATTTCAGATATAGGTGTCGATAGGCATTTCAGATATAGGTGTCGATAGGCATTTCAGATATAGGTGCCGATAGGCATTTCAGATATAGTTGCCGATTGGCATTTTAAAAATAGGTGCCGATAGGCATTTCAAATATAGAAGCCGATAGGCATTTCAAATATAGGTGCCAATAGGCATTCCAGATATGGTTGCCGATAGGCATTTCAAATATAGGTGCTGATAGGCATTTCAGATGTAGTTTCCGATAGGCATTTCAAAAATAGGTGTCGATAGGCATTTCAGATATAGGTGTCGATAGGCATTTCAGATATAGGTGTCGATAGGCATTTCAGATATAGGTGTCGATAGGCATTTCAGATATAGGTGTCGATAGGCATTTCAGATATAGGTGTCGATAGGCATTTCAGATATAGGTGTCGATAGGCATTTCAGATATAGGAGTCGATAGGCATTTCAGATATAGGTGCCGATAGGCATTTCAGATATAGTTGCCGATTGGCATTTTAAAAATAGGTGCCGATAGGCATTTCAGATATAGAAGCCGATAGGCATTTCAAATATAGGTGCCGATAGGCATTCCAGATATGGTTGCCGATAGGCATTTCAAATATAGGTGCTGATAGGCATTTCAGATGTAGTTTCCGATAGGCATTTCAAAAATAGGTGTCGATAGGCATTTCAGATATAGGTGTCGATAGGCATTTCAGATATAGGTGTCGATAGGCATTTCAGATATAGGTGTCGATAGGCATTTCAGATATAGGTGCCGATAGGCATTTCAGATATAGTTGCCGATTGGCATTTTAAAAATAGGTGCCGATAGGCATTTCAGATATAGAAGCCGAAAGGCATTTCAAATATAGGTGCCGATAGGCATTCCAGATATGGTTGCCGATAGGCATTTCAAATATAGGTGCTGATAGGCATTTCAGATGTAGTTTCCGATAGGCATTTCAAAAATAGGTGTCGATAGGCATTTCAGATATAGGTGTCGATAGGCATTTCAGATATAGGTGTCGATAGGCATTTCAGATATAGGTGTCGATAGGCATTTCAGATATAGGTGTCGATAGGCATTTCAGATATAGGTGTCGATAGGCATTTCAGATATAGGTGTCGATAGGCATTTAAGATATAGGTGTCGATAGGCATTTCAGATATAGGTGTCGATAGGCATTTCAGATATGGGTGCCGATAGGCATTTCAGATATAGTTGCCGATTGGCATTTTAAAAATAGGTGCCGATAGGCATTTCAGATATAGAAGCCGATAGGCATTTCAAATATAGGTGCCGTTAGGCATTCCAGATATGGTTGCCGATAGGCATTTCAAATATAGGTGCTGATAGGCATTTCAGATGTAGTTTCCGATAGGCATTTCAAAAATAGGTGTCGATAGGCATTTCAGATATAGGTGTCGATAGGCATTTCAGATATAGGTGTCGATAGGCATTTCAGATATAGGTGTCGATAGGCATTTCAGATATAGGTGTCGATAGGCATTTCAGATATAGGTGTCGATAGGCATTTCAGATATAGGTGTCGATAGGCATTTCAGATATAGGTGTCGATAGGCATTTCAGATATAGGTGTCGATAGCATTTCAGATATAGGTGTCGATAGGCATTTCAGATATAGGTGTCGATAGGCATTTCAGATATAAGTGTCCATAGGCATTTCAAATATAGGAGTCGATAGGCATTTCAGATATGGGTGCCGATAGGCATTTCAGATATAGGTGTCGATAGGCATTTCAGATATAGGTGTCGATAGGCATTTCAGATATAGGTGTCGATAGGCATTTCAGATATAGGTGTCGATAGGCATTTCAGATATAGGTGTCGATAGGCATTTCAGATATAGGTGTCGATAGGCATTTCAGATATAGGTGTCGATAGGCATTTCAGATATAGGTGCTGATAGGCATTTCAGATGTAGTTTCCGATAGGCATTTCAAAAATAGGTGTCGATAGGCATTTCAGATATAGGTGTCGATAGGCATTTCAGATATAGGTGTCGATAGGCATTTCAGATATAGGTGTCGATAGGCATTTCAGATATAGGTGTCGATAGGCATTTCAGATATAGGTGTCGATAGGCATTTCAGATATAGGTGTCGATAGGCATTTCAGATATAGGTGTCGATAGGCATTTCAGATATAGGTGCTGATAGGCATTTCAGATGTAGTTTCCGATAGGCATTTCAAAAATAGGTGTCGATAGGCATTTCAGATATAGGTGTCGATAGGCATTTCAGATATAGGTGTCGATAGGCATTTCAGATATAGGTGTCGATAGGCATTTCAGATATAGGAGTCGATAGGCATTTCAGATATAGGTGTCGATAGGCATTTCAGATATAGGTGTCGATAGGCATTTCAGATATAGGTGCCGATAGGCATTTCAGATATAATTGCCGATTGGCATTTTAAAAATAGGTGCCGATAGGCATTTCAGATATAGAAGCCGATAGGCATTTCAAATATAGGTGCCGATAGGCATTCCAGATATGGTTGCCGATAGGCATTTCAAATATAGGTGCTGATAGGCATTTCAGATGTAGTTTCCGATAGGCATTTCAAAAATAGGTGTCGATAGGCATTTCAGATATAGGTGTCGATAGGCATTTCAGATATAGGTGTCGATAGGCATTTCAGATATAGGTGTCGATAGGCATTTCAGATATAGGTGTCGATAGGCATTTCAGATATAGGTGTCGATAGGCATTTCAGATATAGAGGCCGATAGGCATTTCAAATATAGGTGCCGATAGGCATTCCAGATATGGTTGCCGATAGGCATTTCAAATATAGGTGCTGATAGGCATTTCAGATGTAGTTTCCGATAGGCATTTCAAAAATTGGTGTCGACAGGCATTTCAGATATAGGTGTCGATAGGCATTTCAGATATAGGTGTCGATAGGCATTTCAGATATAGGTGTCGATAGGCATTTCAGATATAGGTGTCGATAGGCATTTCAGATATAGGTGTCGATAGGCATTTCAGATATAGGTGTCGATTGGCATTTCAGATATAGGTGTCGATAGGCATTTCAGATATAGGTGCCGATAGGCATTTCAGATATAGTTGCCGATTGGCATTTTAAAAATAGGTGCCGATAGGCATTTCAAATATAGAAGCCGATAGGCATTTCAAATATAGGTGCCAATAGGCATTCCAGATATGGTTGCCGATAGGCATTTCAAATATAGGTGCTGATAGGCATTTCAGATGTAGTTTCCGATAGGCATTTCAAAAATAGGTGTCGATAGGCATTTCAGATATAGGTGTCGATAGGCATTTCAGATATAGGTGTCGATAGGCATTTCAGATATAGGTGTCGATAGGCATTTCAGATATAGGTGTCGATAGGCATTTCAGATATAGGTGTCGATAGGCATTTCAGATATAGGTGTCGATAGGCATTTCAGATATAGGTGTCGATAGGCATTTCAGATATAGGTGCTGATAGGCATTTCAGATGTAGTTTCCGATAGGCATTTCAAAAATAGGTGTCGATAGGCATTTCAGATATAGGTGTCGATAGGCATTTCAGATATAGGTGTCGATAGGCATTTCAGATATAGGTGTCGATAGGCATTTCAGATATAGGAGTCGATAGGCATTTCAGATATAGGTGTCGATAGGCATTTCAGATATAGGTGTCGATAGGCATTTCAGATATAGGTGCCGATAGGCATTTCAGATATAATTGCCGATTGGCATTTTAAAAATAGGTGCCGATAGGCATTTCAGATATAGAAGCCGATAGGCATTTCAAATATAGGTGCCGATAGGCATTCCAGATATGGTTGCCGATAGGCATTTCAAATATAGGTGCTGATAGGCATTTCAGATGTAGTTTCCGATAGGCATTTCAAAAATAGGTGTCGATAGGCATTTCAGATATAGGTGTCGATAGGCATTTCAGATATAGGTGTCGATAGGCATTTCAGATATAGGTGTCGATAGGCATTTCAGATATAGGTGTCGATAGGCATTTCAGATATAGGTGTCGATAGGCATTTCAGATATAGAGGCCGATAGGCATTTCAAATATAGGTGCCGATAGGCATTCCAGATATGGTTGCCGATAGGCATTTCAAATATAGGTGCTGATAGGCATTTCAGATGTAGTTTCCGATAGGCATTTCAAAAATTGGTGTCGACAGGCATTTCAGATATAGGTGTCGATAGGCATTTCAGATATAGGTGTCGATAGGCATTTCAGATATAGGTGTCGATAGGCATTTCAGATATAGGTGTCGATAGGCATTTCAGATATAGGTGTCGATAGGCATTTCAGATATAGGTGTCGATTGGCATTTCAGATATAGGTGTCGATAGGCATTTCAGATATAGGTGCCGATAGGCATTTCAGATATAGTTGCCGATTGGCATTTTAAAAATAGGTGCCGATAGGCATTTCAAATATAGAAGCCGATAGGCATTTCAAATATAGGTGCCAATAGGCATTCCAGATATGGTTGCCGATAGGCATTTCAAATATAGGTGCTGATAGGCATTTCAGATGTAGTTTCCGATAGGCATTTCAAAAATAGGTGTCGATAGGCATTTCAGATATAGGTGTCGATAGGCATTTCAGATATAGGTGTCGATAGGCATTTCAGATATAGGTGTCGATAGGCATTTCAGATATAGGTGTCGATAGGCATTTCAGATATAGGTGTCGATAGGCATTTGAGATATAGGTGTCGATATGCATTTCAGATATAGGTGCCGATAGGCATTTCAGATATAGTTGCCGATTGGCAATTTAAAAATAGGTGCCGATAGGCATTTCAGATATAGAAGCCGATAGGCATTTCAAATATAGGTGCCGATAGGCATTCCAGATATGGTTGCCGATAGGCATTTCAAATATAGGTGCTGATAGTCATTTCAGATGTAGTTTCCGATAGGCATTTCAAAAATAGGTGTCGATAGGCATTTCAGATATAGGTGTCGATAGGCATTTCAGATATAGGTGTCGATAGGCATTTCAGATATAGGTGTCGATAGGCATTTCAGATATAGGTGTCGATAGGCATTTCAGATATAGGTGTCGATAGGCATTTCAGATATAGGTGTCGATAGGCATTTCAGATATAGGTGTCGACAGGCATTTCAGATATAGGTGTCGATAGGCATTTCAGATATAGGTGTCGATAGGCATTTCAGATATAGGTGCCGATAGGCATTTCAGATATAGTTGCCGATTGGCAGTTTAAAAATAGGTGCCGATAGGCATTTCAGATATAGAAGCCGATAGGCATTTCAAATATAGGTGCCGATAGGCATTCCAGATATGGTTGCCGATAGGCATTTCAAATATAGGTGCTGATAGGCATTTCTGATATAGGTGTCGATAGGCATTTCAGATATAGGTGTCGATAGGCATTTCAGATATAGGTGCCGATAGGCATTTCAGATATAGTTGCCGATTGGCATTTTAAAAATAGGTGCCGATAGGCATTTCAGATATAGAAGCCGATAGGCATTTCAAATATAGGTGCCGATAGGCATTCCAGATATGGTTGCCGATTGGCAATTCAATTAATATAGGTGCTGATAGGCATTTCAGATATAGGTGTCGATAGGCATTTCAGATATAGGTGTCGATAGGCATTTCAGATATAGGTGTCGACAGGCATTTCAGATATAGGTGTCGATAGGCATTTCAGATATAGGTGTCGATAGGCATTTCAGATATAGGTGCCGATAGGCATTTCAGATATAGTTGCCGATTGGCAGTTTAAAAATAGGTGCCAATAGGCATTTCAGATATAGAAGCCGATAGGCATTTCAAATATAGGTGCCGATAGGCATTCCAGATATGGTTGCCGATAGGCATTTCAAATATAGGTGCTGATAGGCATTTCTGATATAGGTGTCGATAGGCATTTCAGATATAGGTGTCGATAGGCATTTCAGATATAGGTGTCGATAGGCATTTCAGATATAGGTGTCGATAGGCATTTCAGATATAGGTGTCGACAGGCATTTCAGATATAGGTGTCGATAGGCATTTCAGATATAGGTGTCGATAGGCATTTCAGATATAGGTGCCGATAGGCATTTCAGATATAGTTGCCGATTGGCAGTTTAAAAATAGGTGCCGATAGGCATTTCAGATATAGGTGTCGATAGGCATTTCAGATATAGGTGTCGATAGGCATTTCAGATATAGGTGTCGATAGGCATTTCAGATATAGGTGCCGATAGGCATTTGAGATATAGTTGCCGATTGGCATTTTAAAAATAGGTGCCGATAGGCATTTTAGATATAGAAGCCGATAGGCATTTCAAATATAGGTGCCGATAGGCATTCCAGATATGGTTGCCGGTAGGCATTTCAAATATAGGTGCTGATAGGCATTTCAGATATAGGTGTCGATAGGCATTTCAGATATAGGTGTCGATAGGCATTTCAGGTATAGGTGTCGATAGGCATTTCAGATATAGGTGTCGATAGGCATTTCAGATATAGGTGTCGACAGGCATTTCAGATATAGGTGTCGATAGGCATTTTAGATATAGGTGTCGATAGGCATTTCAGATATAGGTGCCGATAGGCATTTCAGATATAGTTGCCGATTGGCAGTTTAAAAATAGGTGCCGATAGGCATTTCAGATATAGAAGCCGATAGGCATTCCAAATATAGGTGCCGATAGGCATTCCAGATATGGATGCCGATAGGCATTTCAAATATAGGTGCTGATAGGCATTTCAGATGTAGTTTCCGATAGGCATTTCAAAAATAGGTGTCGATAGGCATCTCAGATATAGGTGTCGATAGGCATTTCAGATATAGGTGTCGATAGGCATTTCAGATATAGGTGCCGATAGGCATTTCAGATATAATTGCCGATTGGCATTTTAAAAATAGTTGCTGATAGGCATTTCAGATATAGAAGCCGATAGGCATTTCAAATATAGGTGCCGATAGGCATTCCAGATATGGTTGCCGATAGGCATTTCAAATATAGGTGCTGATAGGCATTTCAGATGAAGTTTCCGATAGGCATTTCAAAAATAGGTGTCGATAGGCATTTCAGATATAGGTGTCGATAGGCATTTCAGATATAGGTGTCGATAGGCATTTCAGATATAGGGTTCGATAGGCATTTCAGATATAGGTGTCGATAGGCATTTCAGATATAGGTGTCGATAGGCATTTCAGATATAGGTGTCGATAGGCATTTCAGATATAGGTGTCGATAGGCATTTCAGATATAGGTGTCGATAGGCATTTCAGATATAGAGGCCGATAGGCATTTCAAATATAGGTGCCGATAGGCATTCCAGATATGGTTGCCGATAGGCATTTCAAATATAGGTGCTGAAAGGCATTTCAGATGTAGTTTCCGATAGGCATTTCAAAAATAGGTGTCGATAGGCATTTCAGATATAGGTGTCGATAGGCATTTCAGATATAGGTGTCGATAGGCATTTCAGATATAGGTGTCGATAGGCATTTCAGATATAGGTGTCGATAGGCATTTCAGATATAGGTGTCGATAGGCATTTCAGATATAGGTGTCGATAGGCATTTCAGATATAGGTGTCGATAGGCATTTCAGATATAGGTGCCGATAGGCATTTCAGATATAGGTGCCGATTGGCATTTTAAAAATAGGTGCCGATAGGCATTTCAGATATAGAAGCCGATGGGCATTTCAAATATAGGTGCCGATAGGCATTCCAGATATGGTTGCCGATAGGCATTTCAAATATAGGTGCTGATAGGCATTTCAGATGTAGTTTCCGATAGGCATTTCAAAAATAGGTGTCGATAGGCATTTCAGATATAGGTGTCAATAGGCATTTCAGATATAGGTGTCGATAGGCATTTCAGATATAGGTGTCGATAGGCATTTCAGATATAGGTGTCGATAGGCATTTCAGATATAGGTGTCGATAGGCATTTCAGATATAGGTGTCGATAGGCATTTGAGATATAGGTGTCGATAGGCATTTCAGATATAGGTGCCGATAGGCATTTCAGATATAGTTGCCGATTGGCATTTTAAAAATAGGTGCCGATAGGCATTTCAGATATAGAAGCCGATAGGCATTTCAAATATAGGTGCCGATAGGCATTCCAGATATAGGTGTCGATAGGCATTTCAGATATAGGTGTCGATAGGCATTTCAGATATAGTTGTCGATAGGCATTTCAGATATAGGTGCCGATAGGCATTTCAGATATAGTTGCCGATTGGCATTTTAAAAATAGGTGCCGATAGGCATTTCAGATATAGAAGCCGATAGGCATTTCAAATATAGGTGCCGATAGGCATTCCAGATATGGTTGCCAATAGGCATTTCAATTAATATAGGTGTTGATAGGCATTTCAGATATAGGTGTCGATAGGCATTTCAGATATAGGTGTCGATAGGCATTTCAGATATAGGTGTCGACAGGCATTTCAGATATAGGTGTCGATAGGCATTTCAGATATAGGTGTCGATAGGCATTTCAGATATAGGTGCCGATAGGCATTTCAGATATAGTTGCCGATTGGCAGTTTAAAAATAGGTGCCGATAGGCATTTCAGATATAGAAGCCGATAGGCATTTCAAATATAGGTGCCGATAGGCATTCCAGATATGGTTGCCGATAGGCATTTCAAATATAGGTGCTGATAGGCATTTCTGATATAGGTGTCGATAGGCATTTCAGATATAGGTGTCGATAGGCATTTCAGATATAGGTGTCGATAGGCATTTCAGATATAGGTGTCGATAGGCATTTCAGATATAGGTGTCGACAGGCATTTCAGATATAGGTGTCGATAGGCATTTCAGATATAGGTGTCGATAGGCATTTCAGATATAGGTGCCGATAGGCATTTCAGATATAGTTGCCGATTGGCAGTTTAAAAATAGGTGCCGATAGGCATTTCAGATATAGGTGTCGATAGGCATTTCAGATATAGGTGTCGATAGGCATTTCAGATATAGGTGTCGATAGGCATTTCAGATATAGGTGCCGATAGGCATTTGAGATATAGTTGCCGATTGGCATTTTAAAAATAGGTGCCGATAGGCATTTCAGATATAGAAGCCGATAGGCATTTCAAATATAGGTGCCGATAGGCATTCCAGATATGGTTGCCGATAGGCATTTCAAATATAGGTGCTGATAGGCATTTCAGATATAGGTGTCGATAGGCATTTCAGATATAGGTGTCGATAGGCATTTCAGATATAGGTGTCGATAGGCATTTCAGATATAGGTGTCGATAGGCATTTCAGATATAGGTGTCGACAGGCACTTCAGATATAGGTGTCGATAGGCATTTCAGATATAGGTGTCGATAGGCATTTCAGATATAGGTGTCGATAGGCATTTCAGATATAGGTGTCGATAGGCATTTCAGATATAGGTGCCGATAGGCATTTCAGATATAATTGCCGATTGGCATTTTAAAAATAGTTGCTGATAGGCATTTCAGATATAGAAGCCGATAGGCATTTCAAATATAGGTGCCGATAGGCATTCCAGATATGGTTGCCGATAGGCATTTCAAATATAGGTGCTGATAGGCATTTCAGATGAAGTTTCCGATAGGCATTTCAAAAATAGGTGTCGATAGGCATTTCAGATATAGGTGTCGATAGGCATTTCAGATATAGGTGTCGATAGGCATTTCAGATATAGGGTTCGATAGGCATTTCAGATATAGGTGTCGATAGGCATTTCAGATATAGGTGTCGATAGGCATTTCAGATATAGGTGTCGATAGGCATTTCAGATATAGGTGTCGATAGGCATTTCAGATATAGGTGTCGATAGGCATTTCAGATATAGAGGCCGATAGGCATTTCAAATATAGGTGCCGATAGGCATTCCAGATATGGTTGCCGATAGGCATTTCAAATATAGGTGCTGAAAGGCATTTCAGATGTAGTTTCCGATAGGCATTTCAAAAATAGGTGTCGATAGGCATTTCAGATATAGGTGTCGATAGGCATTTCAGATATAGGTGTCGATAGGCATTTCAGATATAGGTGTCGATAGGCATTTCAGATATAGGTGTCGATAGGCATTTCAGATATAGGTGTCGATAGGCATTTCAGATATAGGTGTCGATAGGCATTTCAGATATAGGTGTCGATAGGCATTTCAGATATAGGTGCCGATAGGCATTTCAGATATAGGTGCCGATTGGCATTTTAAAAATAGGTGCCGATAGGCATTTCAGATATAGAAGCCGATGGGCATTTCAAATATAGGTGCCGATAGGCATTCCAGATATGGTTGCCGATAGGCATTTCAAATATAGGTGCTGATAGGCATTTCAGATGTAGTTTCCGATAGGCATTTCAAAAATAGGTGTCGATAGGCATTTCAGATATAGGTGTCAATAGGCATTTCAGATATAGGTGTCGATAGGCATTTCAGATATAGGTGTCGATAGGCATTTCAGATATAGGTGTCGATAGGCATTTCAGATATAGGTGTCGATAGGCATTTCAGATATAGGTGTCGATAGGCATTTGAGATATAGGTGTCGATAGGCATTTCAGATATAGGTGCCGATAGGCATTTCAGATATAGTTGCCGATTGGCATTTTAAAAATAGGTGCCGATAGGCATTTCAGATATAGAAGCCGATAGGCATTTCAAATATAGGTGCCGATAGGCATTCCAGATATAGGTGTCGATAGGCATTTCAGATATAGGTGTCGATAGGCATTTCAGATATAGTTGTCGATAGGCATTTCAGATATAGGTGCCGATAGGCATTTCAGATATAGTTGCCGATTGGCATTTTAAAAATAGGTGCCGATAGGCATTTCAGATATAGAAGCCGATAGGCATTTCAAATATAGGTGCCGATAGGCATTCCAGATATGGTTGCCAATAGGCATTTCTATTAATATAGGTGTTGATAGGCATTTCAGATATAGGTGTCGATAGGCATTTCAGATATAGGTGTCGATAGGCATTTCAGATATAGGTGTCGACAGGCATTTCAGATATAGGTGTCGATAGGCATTTCAGATATAGGTGTCGATAGGCATTTCAGATATAGGTGCCGATAGGCATTTCAGATATAGTTGCCGATTGGCAGTTTAAAAATAGGTGCCGATAGGCATTTCAGATATAGAAGCCGATAGGCATTTCAAATATAGGTGCCGATAGGCATTCCAGATATGGTTGCCGATAGGCATTTCAAATATAGGTGCTGATAGGCATTTCTGATATAGGTGTCGATAGGCATTTCAGATATAGGTGTCGATAGGCATTTCAGATATAGGTGTCGATAGGCATTTCAGATATAGGTGTCGATAGGCATTTCAGATATAGGTGTCGACAGGCATTTCAGATATAGGTGTCGATAGGCATTTCAGATATAGGTGTCGATAGGCATTTCAGATATAGGTGCCGATAGGCATTTCAGATATAGTTGCCGATTGGCAGTTTAAAAATAGGTGCCGATAGGCATTTCAGATATAGGTGTCGATAGGCATTTCAGATATAGGTGTCGATAGGCATTTCAGATATAGGTGTCGATAGGCATTTCAGATATAGGTGCCGATAGGCATTTGAGATATAGTTGCCGATTGGCATTTTAAAAATAGGTGCCGATAGGCATTTCAGATATAGAAGCCGATAGGCATTTCAAATATAGGTGCCGATAGGCATTCCAGATATGGTTGCCGATAGGCATTTCAAATATAGGTGCTGATAGGCATTTCAGATATAGGTGTCGATAGGCATTTCAGATATAGGTGTCGATAGGCATTTCAGATATAGGTGTCGATAGGCATTTCAGATATAGGTGTCGATAGGCATTTCAGATATAGGTGTCGACAGGCACTTCAGATATAGGTGTCGATAGGCATTTCAGATATAGGTGTCGATAGGCATTTCAGATATAGGTGCCGATAGGCATTTCAGATATAGTTGCCGATTGGCAGTTTAAAAATAGGTGCCGATAGGCATTTCAGATATAGAAGCCGATAGGCATTTCAAATATAGGTGCCGATAGGCATTCCAGATATGGTTGCCGATAGGCATTTCAAATATAGGTGCTGATAGGCATTTCAGATGTAGTTTCCGATAGGCATTTCAAAAATAGGTGTCGATAGGCATCTCAGATATAGGTGTCGATAGGCATTTCAGATATAGGTGTCGATAGGCATTTCAGATATAGGTGTCGATAGGCATTTCAGATATAGGTGTCGATAGGCATTTCAGATATAGGTGTCGATAGGCATTTCAGATATAGGTGTCGATAGGCATTTCAGATATAGGTGTCGATAGGCATTTCAGATATAGGTGCCGATAGGCATTTCAGATATAGTTGCCGATTGGCATTTTAAAAATAGGTGCCGATAGGCATTTCAGATATAGAAGCCGATAGGCATTTCAAATATAGGTGCCGATAGGCATTCCAGATATGGTTGCCGATAGGCATTTCAAATATAGGTGCTGATAGGCATTTCAGATGTAGTTTCCGATAGGCATTTCAAAAATAGGTGTCGATAGGCATTTCAGATATAGGTGTCGATAGGCTTTTCAGATATAGGTGTCGATAGGCATTTCAGATATAGGTGTCGATAAGCATTTCAGATATAGGTGTCGATAGGCATTTCAGATATAGGTGTCGATAGGCATTTCAAATATAGGTGCTGATAGGCATTTCAGATGTAGTTTCCGATAGGCATTTCAAAAATAGGTGTCGATAGGCATTTCAGATATAGGTGTCGATAGGCATTTCAGATATAGGTGTCGATAGGCATTTCAGATATAGGTGTCGATAGGCATTTCAGATATAGGTGTCGATAGGCATTTCAGATATAGGTGTCGATAGGCATTTCAGATATAGGTGTCGATAGGCATTTCAGATATAGGTGTCGATAGGCATTTCAGATATAGGTGTCGATAGGCATTTCAGATATAGGTGCCGATAGGCATTTCAGATATAGTTGCCGATTGGCATTTTAAAAATAGGTGCCGATAGGCATTTCAGATATAGAAGCCGATAGGCATTTCAAATATAGGTGCCGATAGGCATTCCAGATATGGTTGCCGATAGGCATTTCAAATATAGGTGCTGATAGGCATTTCAGATGAAGTTTCCGATAGGCATTTCAAAAATAGGTGTCGATAGGCATTTCAGATATAGGTGTCGATAGGCATTTCAGATATAGGTGTCGATAGGCATTTCAGATATAGGGTTCGATAGGCATTTCAGATATAGGTGTCGATAGGCATTTCAGATATAGGTGTCGATAGGCATTTCAGATATAGGTGTCGATAGGCATTTCAGATATAGGTGTCGATAGGCATTTCAGATATAGGTGTCGATAGGCATTTCAGATATAGAGGCCGATAGGCATTTCAAATATAGGTGCCGATAGGCATTCCAGATATGGTTGCCGATAGGCATTTCAAATATAAGTGCTGAAAGGCATTTCAGATGTAGTTTCCGATAGGCATTTCAAAAATAGGTGTCGATAGGCATTTCAGATATAGGTGTCGATAGGCTTTTCAGATATAGGTGTCGATAGGCATTTCAGATATAGGTGTCGATAGGCATTTCAGATATAGGTGTCGATAGGCATTTCAGATATAGGTGTCGATAGGCATTTCAGATATAGGTGTCGATAGGCATTTCAGATATGGTTGCCGATAGGCATTTCAAATATAGGTGCTGATAGGCATTTCAGATGTAGTTTCCGATAGGCATTTCAAAAATAGGTGTCGATAGGCATTTCAGATATAGGTGTCGATAGGCATTTCAGATATAGGTGTCGATAGGCATTTCAGATATAGGTGTCGATAGGCATTTAAGATATAGGTGTCGATAGGCATTTCAGATATTGGTGTCGATAGGCATTTCAGATATAGGTGTCGATAGGCATTTCAGATATAGGTGTCGATAGGCATTTCAGATATAGGTGCCGATAGGCATTTCAGATATAGTTGCCGATTGGCATTTTAAAAATAGGTGCCGATAGGCATTTCAAATATAGAAGCCGATAGGCATTTCAAATATAGGTGCCAATAGGCATTCCAGATATGGTTGCCGATAGGCATTTCAAATATAGGTGCTGATAGGCATTTCAGATGTAGTTTCCGATAGGCATTTCAAAAATAGGTGTCGATAGGCATTTCAGATATAGGTGTCGATAGGCATTTCAGATATAGGTGTCGATAGGCATTTCAGATATAGGTGTCGATAGGCATTTCAGATATAGGTGTCGATAGGCATTTCAGATATAGGTGTCGATAGGCATTTCAGATATAGGTGTCGATAGGCATTTCAGATATAGGAGTCGATAGGCATTTCAGATATAGGTGCCGATAGGCATTTCAGATATAGTTGCCGATTGGCATTTTAAAAATAGGTGCCGATAGGCATTTCAGATATAGAAGCCGATAGGCATTTCAAATATAGGTGCCGATAGGCATTCCAGATATGGTTGCCGATAGGCATTTCAAATATAGGTGCTGATAGGCATTTCAGATGTAGTTTCCGATAGGCATTTCAAAAATAGGTGTCGATAGGCATTTCAGATATAGGTGTCGATAGGCATTTCAGATATAGGTGTCGATAGGCATTTCAGATATAGGTGTCGATAGGCATTTCAGATATAGGTGCCGATAGGCATTTCAGATATAGTTGCCGATTGGCATTTTAAAAATAGGTGCCGATAGGCATTTCAGATATAGAAGCCGAAAGGCATTTCAAATATAGGTGCCGATAGGCATTCCAGATATGGTTGCCGATAGGCATTTCAAATATAGGTGCTGATAGGCATTTCAGATGTAGTTTCCGATAGGCATTTCAAAAATAGGTGTCGATAGGCATTTCAGATATAGGTGTCGATAGGCATTTCAGATATAGGTGTCGATAGGCATTTCAGATATAGGTGTCGATAGGCATTTCAGATATAGGTGTCGATAGGCATTTCAGATATAGGTGTCGATAGGCATTTCAGATATAGGTGTCGATAGGCATTTAAGATATAGGTGTCGATAGGCATTTCAGATATAGGTGTCGATAGGCATTTCAGATATGGGTGCCGATAGGCATTTCAGATATAGTTGCCGATTGGCATTTTAAAAATAGGTGCCGATAGGCATTTCAGATATAGAAGCCGATAGGCATTTCAAATATAGGTGCCGTTAGGCATTCCAGATATGGTTGCCGATAGGCATTTCAAATATAGGTGCTGATAGGCATTTCAGATGTAGTTTCCGATAGGCATTTCAAAAATAGGTGTCGATAGGCATTTCAGATATAGGTGTCGATAGGCATTTCAGATATAGGTGTCGATAGGCATTTCAGATATAGGTGTCGATAGGCATTTCAGATATAGGTGTCGATAGGCATTTCAGATATAGGTGTCGATAGGCATTTCAGATATAGGTGTCGATAGGCATTTCAGATATAGGTGTCGATAGGCATTTCAGATATAGGTGTCGATAGCATTTCAGATATAGGTGTCGATAGGCATTTCAGATATAGGTGTCGATAGGCATTTCAGATATAAGTGTCCATAGGCATTTCAAATATAGGAGTCGATAGGCATTTCAGATATGGGTGCCGATAGGCATTTCAGATATAGGTGTCGATAGGCATTTCAGATATAGGTGTCGATAGGCATTTCAGATATAGGTGTCGATAGGCATTTCAGATATAGGTGTCGATAGGCATTTCAGATATAGGTGTCGATAGGCATTTCAGATATAGGTGTCGATAGGCATTTCAGATATAGGTGTCGATAGGCATTTCAGATATAGGTGCTGATAGGCATTTCAGATGTAGTTTCCGATAGGCATTTCAAAAATAGGTGTCGATAGGCATTTCAGATATAGGTGTCGATAGGCATTTCAGATATAGGTGTCGATAGGCATTTCAGATATAGGTGTCGATAGGCATTTCAGATATAGGTGTCGATAGGCATTTCAGATATAGGTGTCGATAGGCATTTCAGATATAGGTGTCGATAGGCATTTCAGATATAGGTGTCGATAGGCATTTCAGATATAGGTGCTGATAGGCATTTCAGATGTAGTTTCCGATAGGCATTTCAAAAATAGGTGTCGATAGGCATTTCAGATATAGGTGTCGATAGGCATTTCAGATATAGGTGTCGATAGGCATTTCAGATATAGGTGTCGATAGGCATTTCAGATATAGGAGTCGATAGGCATTTCAGATATAGGTGTCGATAGGCATTTCAGATATAGGTGTCGATAGGCATTTCAGATATAGGTGCCGATAGGCATTTCAGATATAATTGCCGATTGGCATTTTAAAAATAGGTGCCGATAGGCATTTCAGATATAGAAGCCGATAGGCATTTCAAATATAGGTGCCGATAGGCATTCCAGATATGGTTGCCGATAGGCATTTCAAATATAGGTGCTGATAGGCATTTCAGATGTAGTTTCCGATAGGCATTTCAAAAATAGGTGTCGATAGGCATTTCAGATATAGGTGTCGATAGGCATTTCAGATATAGGTGTCGATAGGCATTTCAGATATAGGTGTCGATAGGCATTTCAGATATAGGTGTCGATAGGCATTTCAGATATAGGTGTCGATAGGCATTTCAGATATAGAGGCCGATAGGCATTTCAAATATAGGTGCCGATAGGCATTCCAGATATGGTTGCCGATAGGCATTTCAAATATAGGTGCTGATAGGCATTTCAGATGTAGTTTCCGATAGGCATTTCAAAAATTGGTGTCGACAGGCATTTCAGATATAGGTGTCGATAGGCATTTCAGATATAGGTGTCGATAGGCATTTCAGATATAGGTGTCGATAGGCATTTCAGATATAGGTGTCGATAGGCATTTCAGATATAGGTGTCGATAGGCATTTCAGATATAGGTGTCGATTGGCATTTCAGATATAGGTGTCGATAGGCATTTCAGATATAGGTGCCGATAGGCATTTCAGATATAGTTGCCGATTGGCATTTTAAAAATAGGTGCCGATAGGCATTTCAAATATAGAAGCCGATAGGCATTTCAAATATAGGTGCCAATAGGCATTCCAGATATGGTTGCCGATAGGCATTTCAAATATAGGTGCTGATAGGCATTTCAGATGTAGTTTCCGATAGGCATTTCAGATATAGGTGTCGATAGGCATTTCAGATATAGGTGTCGATAGGCATTTCAGATATAGGTGTCGATAGGCATTTCAGATATAGGTGTCGATAGGCATTTCAGATATAGGTGTCGATAGGCATTTCAGATATAGGTGCTGATAGGCATTTCAGATGTAGTTTCCGATAGGCATTTCAAAAATAGGTGTCGATAGGCATTTCAGATATAGGTGTCGATAGGCATTTCAGATATAGGTGTCGATAGGCATTTCAGATATAGGTGTCGATAGGCATTTCAGATATAGGAGTCGATAGGCATTTCAGATATAGGTGTCGATAGGCATTTCAGATATAGGTGTCGATAGGCATTTCAGATATAGGTGCCGATAGGCATTTCAGATATAATTGCCGATTGGCATTTTAAAAATAGGTGCCGATAGGCATTTCAGATATAGAAGCCGATAGGCATTTCAAATATAGGTGCCGATAGGCATTCCAGATATGGTTGCCGATAGGCATTTCAAATATAGGTGCTGATAGGCATTTCAGATGTAGTTTCCGATAGGCATTTCAAAAATAGGTGTCGATAGGCATTTCAGATATAGGTGTCGATAGGCATTTCAGATATAGGTGTCGATAGGCATTTCAGATATAGGTGTCGATAGGCATTTCAGATATAGGTGTCGATAGGCATTTCAGATATAGGTGTCGATAGGCATTTCAGATATAGAGGCCGATAGGCATTTCAAATATAGGTGCCGATAGGCATTCCAGATATGGTTGCCGATAGGCATTTCAAATATAGGTGCTGATAGGCATTTCAGATGTAGTTTCCGATAGGCATTTCAAAAATTGGTGTCGACAGGCATTTCAGATATAGGTGTCGATAGGCATTTCAGATATAGGTGTCGATAGGCATTTCAGATATAGGTGTCGATAGGCATTTCAGATATAGGTGTCGATAGGCATTTCAGATATAGGTGTCGATAGGCATTTCAGATATAGGTGTCGATTGGCATTTCAGATATAGGTGTCGATAGGCATTTCAGATATAGGTGCCGATAGGCATTTCAGATATAGTTGCCGATTGGCATTTTAAAAATAGGTGCCGATAGGCATTTCAAATATAGAAGCCGATAGGCATTTCAAATATAGGTGCCAATAGGCATTCCAGATATGGTTGCCGATAGGCATTTCAAATATAGGTGCTGATAGGCATTTCAGATGTAGTTTCCGATAGGCATTTCAAAAATAGGTGTCGATAGGCATTTCAGATATAGGTGTCGATAGGCATTTCAGATATAGGTGTCGATAGGCATTTCAGATATAGGTGTCGATAGGCATTTCAGATATAGGTGTCGATAGGCATTTCAGATATAGGTGTCGATAGGCATTTGAGATATAGGTGTCGATATGCATTTCAGATATAGGTGCCGATAGGCATTTCAGATATAGTTGCCGATTGGCAATTTAAAAATAGGTGCCGATAGGCATTTCAGATATAGAAGCCGATAGGCATTTCAAATATAGGTGCCGATAGGCATTCCAGATATGGTTGCCGATAGGCATTTCAAATATAGCTGCTGATAGTCATTTCAGATGTAGTTTCCGATAGGCATTTCAAAAATAGGTGTCGATAGGCATTTCAGATATAGGTGTCGATAGGCATTTCAGATATAGGTGTCGATAGGCATTTCAGATATAGGTGTCGATAGGCATTTCAGATATAGGTGTCGATAGGCATTTCAGATATAGGTGTCGATAGGCATTTCAGATATAGGTGTCGATAGGCATTTCAGATATAGGTGTCGACAGGCATTTCAGATATAGGTGTCGATAGGCATTTCAGATATAGGTGTCGATAGGCATTTCAGATATAGGTGCCGATAGGCATTTCAGATATAGTTGCCGATTGGCAGTTTAAAAATAGGTGCCGATAGGCATTTCAGATATAGAAGCCGATAGGCATTTCAAATATAGGTGCCGATAGGCATTCCAGATATGGTTGCCGATAGGCATTTCAAATATAGGTGCTGATAGGCATTTCTGATATAGGTGTCGATAGGCATTTCAGATATAGGTGTCGATAGGCATTTCAGATATAGGTGCCGATAGGCATTTCAGATATAGTTGCCGATTGGCATTTTAAAAATAGGTGCCGATAGGCATTTCAGATATAGAAGCCGATAGGCATTTCAAATATAGGTGCCGATAGGCATTCCAGATATGGTTGCCGATTGGCAATTCAATTAATATAGGTGCTGATAGGCATTTCAGATATAGGTGTCGATAGGCATTTCAGATATAGGTGTCGATAGGCATTTCAGATATAGGTGTCGACAGGCATTTCAGATATAGGTGTCGATAGGCATTTCAGATATAGGTGTCGATAGGCATTTCAGATATAGGTGCCGATAGGCATTTCAGATATAGTTGCCGATTGGCAGTTTAAAAATAGGTGCCAATAGGCATTTCAGATATAGAAGCCGATAGGCATTTCAAATATAGGTGCCGATAGGCATTCCAGATATGGTTGCCGATAGGCATTTCAAATATAGGTGCTGATAGGCATTTCTGATATAGGTGTCGATAGGCATTTCAGATATAGGTGTCGATAGGCATTTCAGATATAGGTGTCGATAGGCATTTCAGATATAGGTGTCGATAGGCATTTCAGATATAGGTGTCGACAGGCATTTCAGATATAGGTGTCGATAGGCATTTCAGATATAGGTGTCGATAGGCATTTCAGATATAGGTGCCGATAGGCATTTCAGATATAGTTGCCGATTGGCAGTTTAAAAATAGGTGCCGATAGGCATTTCAGATATAGGTGTCGATAGGCATTTCAGATATAGGTGTCGATAGGCATTTCAGATATAGGTGTCGATAGGCATTTCAGATATAGGTGCCGATAGGCATTTGAGATATAGTTGCCGATTGGCATTTTAAAAATAGGTGCCGATAGGCATTTTAGATATAGAAGCCGATAGGCATTTCAAATATAGGTGCCGATAGGCATTCCAGATATGGTTGCCGGTAGGCATTTCAAATATAGGTGCTGATAGGCATTTCAGATATAGGTGTCGATAGGCATTTCAGATATAGGTGTCGATAGGCATTTCAGGTATAGGTGTCGATAGGCATTTCAGATATAGGTGTCGATAGGCATTTCAGATATAGGTGTCGACAGGCATTTCAGATATAGGTGTCGATAGGCATTTTAGATATAGGTGTCGATAGGCATTTCAGATATAGGTGCCGATAGGCATTTCAGATATAGTTGCCGATTGGCAGTTTAAAAATAGGTGCCGATAGGCATTTCAGATATAGAAGCCGATAGGCATTCCAAATATAGGTGCCGATAGGCATTCCAGATATGGATGCCGATAGGCATTTCAAATATAGGTGCTGATAGGCATTTCAGATGTAGTTTCCGATAGGCATTTCAAAAATAGGTGTCGATAGGCATCTCAGATATAGGTGTCGATAGGCATTTCAGATATAGGTGTCGATAGGCATTTCAGATATAGGTGCCGATAGGCATTTCAGATATAATTGCCGATTGGCATTTTAAAAATAGTTGCTGACAGGCATTTCAGATATAGAAGCCGATAGGCATTTCAAATATAGGTGCCGATAGGCATTCCAGATATGGTTGCCGATAGGCATTTCAAATATAGGTGCTGATAGGCATTTCAGATGAAGTTTCCGATAGGCATTTCAAAAATAGGTGTCGATAGGCATTTCAGATATAGGTGTCGATAGGCATTTCAGATATAGGTGTCGATAGGCATTTCAGATATAGGGTTCGATAGGCATTTCAGATATAGGTGTCGATAGGCATTTCAGATATAGGTGTCGATAGGCATTTCAGATATAGGTGTCGATAGGCATTTCAGATATAGGTGTCGATAGGCATTTCAGATATAGGTGTCGATAGGCATTTCAGATATAGAGGCCGATAGGCATTTCAAATATAGGTGCCGATAGGCATTCCAGATATGGTTGCCGATAGGCAATTCAAATATAGGTGCTGAAAGGCATTTCAGATGTAGTTTCCGATAGGCATTTCAAAAATAGGTGTCGATAGGCATTTCAGATATAGGTGTCGATAGGCATTTCAGATATAGGTGTCGATAGGCATTTCAGATATAGGTGTCGATAGGCATTTCAGATATAGGTGTCGATAGGCATTTCAGATATAGGTGTCGATAGGCATTTCAGATATAGGTGTCGATAGGCATTTCAGATATAGGTGTCGATAGGCATTTCAGATATAGGTGCCGATAGGCATTTCAGATATAGGTGCCGATTGGCATTTTAAAAATAGGTGCCGATAGGCATTTCAGATATAGAAGCCGATGGGCATTTCAAATATAGGTGCCGATAGGCATTCCAGATATGGTTGCCGATAGGCATTTCAAATATAGGTGCTGATAGGCATTTCAGATGTAGTTTCCGATAGGCATTTCAAAAATAGGTGTCGATAGGCATTTCAGATATAGGTGTCAATAGGCATTTCAGATATAGGTGTCGATAGGCATTTCAGATATAGGTGTCGATAGGCATTTCAGATATAGGTGTCGATAGGCATTTCAGATATAGGTGTCGATAGGCATTTCAGATATAGGTGTCGATAGGCATTTGAGATATAGGTGTCGATAGGCATTTCAGATATAGGTGCCGATAGGCATTTCAGATATAGTTGCCGATTGGCATTTTAAAAATAGGTGCCGATAGGCATTTCAGATATAGAAGCCGATAGGCATTTCAAATATAGGTGCCGATAGGCATTCCAGATATAGGTGTCGATAGGCATTTCAGATATAGGTGTCGATAGGCATTTCAGATATAGTTGTCGATAGGCATTTCAGATATAGGTGCCGATAGGCATTTCAGATATAGTTGCCGATTGGCATTTTAAAAATAGGTGCCGATAGGCAATTCAGATATAGAAGCCGATAGGCATTTCAAATATAGGTGCCGATAGGCATTCCAGATATGGTTGCCAATAGGCATTTCAATTAATATAGGTGTTGATAGGCATTTCAGATATAGGTGTCGATAGGCATTTCAGATATAGGTGTCGATAGGCATTTCAGATATAGGTGTCGACAGGCATTTCAGATATAGGTGTCGATAGGCATTTCAGATATAGGTGTCGATAGGCATTTCAGATATAGGTGCCGATAGGCATTTCAGATATAGTTGCCGATTGGCAGTTTAAAAATAGGTGCCGATAGGCATTTCAGATATAGAAGCCGATAGGCATTTCAAATATAGGTGCCGATAGGCATTCCAGATATGGTTGCCGATAGGCATTTCAAATATAGGTGCTGATAGGCATTTCTGATATAGGTGTCGATAGGCATTTCAGATATAGGTGTCGATAGGCATTTCAGATATAGGTGTCGATAGGCATTTCAGATATAGGTGTCGATAGGCATTTCAGATATAGGTGTCGACAGGCATTTCAGATATAGGTGTCGATAGGCATTTCAGATATAGGTGTCGATAGGCATTTCAGATATAGGTGCCGATAGGCATTTCAGATATAGTTGCCGATTGGCAGTTTAAAAATAGGTGCCGATAGGCATTTCAGATATAGGTGTCGATAGGCATTTCAGATATAGGTGTCGATAGGCATTTCAGATATAGGTGTCGATAGGCATTTCAGATATAGGTGCCGATAGGCATTTGAGATATAGTTGCCGATTGGCATTTTAAAAATAGGTGCCGATAGGCATTTCAGATATAGAAGCCGATAGGCATTTCAAATATAGGTGCCGATAGGCATTCCAGATATGGTTGCCGATAGGCATTTCAAATATAGGTGCTGATAGGCATTTCAGATATAGGTGTCGATAGGCATTTCAGATATAGGTGTCGATAGGCATTTCAGATATAGGTGTCGATAGGCATTTCAGATATAGGTGTCGATAGGCATTTCAGATATAGGTGTCGACAGGCACTTCAGATATAGGTGTCGATAGGCATTTCAGATATAGGTGTCGATAGGCATTTCAGATATAGGTGTCGATAGGCATTTCAGATATAGGTGTCGATAGGCATTTCAGATATAGGTGCCGATAGGCATTTCAGATATAATTGCCGATTGGCATTTTAAAAATAGTTGCTGATAGGCATTTCAGATATAGAAGCCGATAGGCATTTCAAATATAGGTGCCGATAGGCATTCCAGATATGGTTGCCGATAGGCATTTCAAATATAGGTGCTGATAGGCATTTCAGATGAAGTTTCCGATAGGCATTTCAAAAATAGGTGTCGATAGGCATTTCAGATATAGGTGTCGATAGGCATTTCAGATATAGGTGTCGATAGGCATTTCAGATATAGGGTTCGATAGGCATTTCAGATATAGGTGTCGATAGGCATTTCAGATATAGGTGTCGATAGGCATTTCAGATATAGGTGTCGATAGGCATTTCAGATATAGGTGTCGATAGGCATTTCAGATATAGGTGTCGATAGGCATTTCAGATATAGAGGCCGATAGGCATTTCAAATATAGGTGCCGATAGGCATTCCAGATATGGTTGCCGATAGGCATTTCAAATATAGGTGCTGAAAGGCATTTCAGATGTAGTTTCCGATAGGCATTTCAAAAATAGGTGTCGATAGGCATTTCAGATATAGGTGTCGATAGGCATTTCAGATATAGGTGTCGATAGGCATTTCAGATATAGGTGTCGATAGGCATTTCAGATATAGGTGTCGATAGGCATTTCAGATATAGGTGTCGATAGGCATTTCAGATATAGGTGTCGATAGGCATTTCAGATATAGGTGTCGATAGGCATTTCAGATATAGGTGCCGATAGGCATTTCAGATATAGGTGCCGATTGGCATTTTAAAAATAGGTGCCGATAGGCATTTCAGATATAGAAGCCGATGGGCATTTCAAATATAGGTGCCGATAGGCATTCCAGATATGGTTGCCGATAGGCATTTCAAATATAGGTGCTGATAGGCATTTCAGATGTAGTTTCCGATAGGCATTTCAAAAATAGGTGTCGATAGGCATTTCAGATATAGGTGTCAATAGGCATTTCAGATATAGGTGTCGATAGGCATTTCAGATATAGGTGTCGATAGGCATTTCAGATATAGGTGTCGATAGGCATTTCAGATATAGGTGTCGATAGGCATTTCAGATATAGGTGTCGATAGGCATTTGAGATATAGGTGTCGATAGGCATTTCAGATATAGGTGCCGATAGGCATTTCAGATATAGTTGCCGATTGGCATTTTAAAAATAGGTGCCGATAGGCATTTCAGATATAGAAGCCGATAGGCATTTCAAATATAGGTGCCGATAGGCATTCCAGATATAGGTGTCGATAGGCATTTCAGATATAGGTGTCGATAGGCATTTCAGATATAGTTGTCGATAGGCATTTCAGATATAGGTGCCGATAGGCATTTCAGATATAGTTGCCGATTGGCATTTTAAAAATAGGTGCCGATAGGCATTTCAGATATAGAAGCCGATAGGCATTTCAAATATAGGTGCCGATAGGCATTCCAGATATGGTTGCCAATAGGCATTTCTATTAATATAGGTGTTGATAGGCATTTCAGATATAGGTGTCGATAGGCATTTCAGATATAGGTGTCGATAGGCATTTCAGATATAGGTGTCGACAGGCATTTCAGATATAGGTGTCGATAGGCATTTCAGATATAGGTGTCGATAGGCATTTCAGATATAGGTGCCGATAGGCATTTCAGATATAGTTGCCGATTGGCAGTTTAAAAATAGGTGCCGATAGGCATTTCAGATATAGAAGCCGATAGGCATTTCAAATATAGGTGCCGATAGGCATTCCAGATATGGTTGCCGATAGGCATTTCAAATATAGGTGCTGATAGGCATTTCAGATGAAGTTTCCGATAGGCATTTCAAAAATAGGTGTCGATAGGCATTTCAGATATAGGTGTCGATAGGCATTTCAGATATAGGTGTCGATAGGCATTTCAGATATAGGGTTCGATAGGCATTTCAGATATAGGTGTCGATAGGCATTTCAGATATAGGTGTCGATAGGCATTTCAGATATAGGTGTCGATAGGCATTTCAGATATAGGTGTCGATAGGCATTTCAGATATAGGTGTCGATAGGCATTTCAGATATAGAGGCCGATAGGCATTTCAAATATAGGTGCCGATAGGCATTCCAGATATGGTTGCCGATAGGCATTTCAAATATAAGTGCTGAAAGGCATTTCAGATGTAGTTTCCGATAGGCATTTCAAAAATAGGTGTCGATAGGCATTTCAGATATAGGTGTCGATAGGCTTTTCAGATATAGGTGTCGATAGGCATTTCAGATATAGGTGTCGATAGGCATTTCAGATATAGGTGTCGATAGGCATTTCAGATATAGGTGTCGATAGGCATTTCAGATATAGGTGTCGATAGGCATTTCAGATATAGGTGTCGATAGGCATTTCAGATATAGGTGCCGATAGGCATTTCAGATATAGTTGCCGATTGGCATTTTAAAAATAGGTGCCGATAGGCATTTCAGATATAGAAGCCGATGGGCATTTCAAATATAGGTGCTGATAGGCATTCCAGATATGGTTGCCGATAGGCATTTCAAATATAGGTGCTGATAGGCATTTCAGATGTAGTTTCCGATAGGCATTTCAAAAATAGGTGTCGATAGGCATTTCAGATATAGGTGTCGATAGGCATTTCAGATATAGGTGTCGATAGGCATTTCAGATATAGGTGTCGATAGGCATTTCAGATATAGGTGTCGATAGGCATTTCAGATATAGGTGTCGATAGGCATTTGAGATATAGGTGTCGATAGGCATTTCAGATATAGGTGCCGATAGGCATTTCAGATATAGTTGCCGATTGGCATTTTAAAAATAGGTGCCGATAGGCATTTCAGATATAGAAGCCGATAGGCATTTCAAATATAGGTGCCGATAGGCATTCCAGATATGGTTGCCGATAGGCATTTCAAATATAGGTGCTGATAGGCATTTCAGATGTAGTTTCCGATAGGCATTTCAAAAATAGGTGTCGATAGGCATTTCAGATATAGGTGTCGATAGGCATTTCAGATATAGGTGTCGATAGGCATTTCAGATATAGGTGTCGATAGGCATTTCAGATATAGGTGTCGATAGGCATTTCAGATATAGGTGTCGATAGGCATTTCAGATATAGGTGTCGATAGGCATTTCAGATATAGTTGTCGATAGGCATTTCAGATATAGGTGCCGATAGGCATTTCAGATATAGTTGCCGATTGGCATTTTAAAAATAGGTGCCGATAGGCATTTCAGATATAGAAGCCGATAGGCATTTCAAATATAGGTGCCGATAGGCATTCCAGATATGGTTGCCGATAGGCATTTCAATTAATATAGGTGCTGATAGGCATTTCAGATATAGGTGTCGATAGGCATTTCAGATATAGGTGTCGATAGGCATTTCAGATATAGGTGTCGACAGGCATTTCAGATATAGGTGTCGATAGGCATTTCAGATATAGGTGTCGATAGGCATTTCAGATATAGGTGCCGATAGGCATTTCAGATATAGTTGCCGATTGGCAGTTTAAAAATAGGTGCCGATAGGCATTTCAGATATAGAAGCCGATAGGCATTTAAAATATAGGTGCCGATAGGCATTCCAGATATGGTTGCCGATAGGCATTTCAAATATAGGTGCTGATAGGCATTTCTGATATAGGTGTCGATAGGCATTTCAGATATAGGTGTCGATAGGCATTTCAGATATAGGTGTCGATAGGCATTTCAGATATAGGTGTCGATAGGCATTTCAGATATAGGTATCGACAGGCATTTCAGATATAGGTGTCGATAGGCATTTCAGATATAGGTGTCGATAGGCATTTCAGATATAGGTGCCGATAGGCATTTCAGATATAGTTGCCGATTGGCAGTTTAAAAATAGGTGCCGATAGGCATTTCAGATATAGGTGTCGATAGGCATTTCAGATATAGGTGTCGATAGGCATTTCAGATATAGGTGTCGATAGGCATTTCAGATATAGGTGCCGATAGGCATTTGAGATATAGTTGCCGATTGGCATTTTAAAAATAGGTGCCGATAGGCATTTCAGATATAGAAGCCGATAGGCATTTCAAATATAGGTGCCGATAGGCATTCCAGATATGGTTGCCGATAGGCATTTCAAATATAGGTGCTGATAGGCATTTCAGATATAGGTGTCGATAGGCATTTCAGATATAGGTGTCGATAGGCATTTCAGGTATAGGTGTCGATAGGCATTTCAGATATAGGTGTCGATAGGCATTTCAGATATAGGTGTCGACAGGCATTTCAGATATAGGTGTCGATAGGCATTTCAGATATAGGTGTCGATAGGCATTTCAGATATAGGTGCCGATAGGCATTTCAGATATAGTTGCCGATTGGCAGTTTAAAAATAGGTGCCGATAGGCATTTCAGATATAGAAGCCGATAGGCATTCCAAATATAGGTGCCGATAGGCATTCCAGATATGGATGCCGATAGGCATTTCAAATATAGGTGCTGATAGGCATTTCAGATGTAGTTTCCGATAGGCATTTCAAAAATAGGTGTCGATAGGCATCTCAGATATAGGTGTCGATAGGCATTTCAGATATAGGTGTCGATAGGCATTTCAGATATAGGTGTCGATAGGCATTTCAGATATAGGTGTCGATAGGCATTTCAGATATAGGTGTCGATAGGCATTTTAGATATAGGTGTCGATAGGCATTTCAGATATAGGTGTCGATAGGCATTTCAGATATAGGTGCCGATAGGCAATTTAGATATAGTTGCCGATTGGCATTTTAAAAATAGGTGCCGATAGGCATTTCAGATATAGAAGCCGATAGGCATTTCAAATATAGGTGCCGATAGGCATTCCAGATATGGTTGCCGATAGGCATTTCAAATATAGGTGCTGATAGGCATTTCAGATGTAGTTTCCGATAGGCATTTCAAAAATAGGTGTCGATAGGCATTTCAGATATAGGTGTCGATAGGCTTTTCAGATATAGGTGTCGATAGGCATTTCAGATATAGGTGTCGATAAGCATTTCAGATATAGGTGTCGATAGGCATTTCAGATATAGGTGTCGATAGGCATTTCAAATATAGGTGCTGATAGGCATTTCAGATGTAGTTTCCGATAGGCATTTCAAAAATAGGTGTCGATAGGCATTTCAGATATAGGTGTCGATAGGCATTTCAGATATAGGTGTCGATAGGCATTTCAGATATAGGTGTCGATAGGCATTTCAGATATAGGTGTCGATAGGCATTTCAGATATAGGTGTCGATAGGCATTTCAGATATAGGTGTCGATAGGCATTTCAGATATAGGTGTCGATAGGCATTTCAGATATAGATGTCGATAGGCATTTCAGATATAGGTGCCGATTGGCATTTTAAAAATAGGTGCCGATTGGCATTTTAAAAATAGGTGCCGATAGGCATTTCAGATATAGAAGCCGATAGGCATTTCAAATATAGGTGCCGATAGGCATTCCAGATATGGTTGCCGATAGGCGTTTCAAATATAGGTGCTGATAGGCATTTCAGATGTAGTTTCCGATAGGCATTTCAAAAATAGGTGTCGATAGGCATTTCAGATATAGGTGTCGATAGGCATTTCAGATATAGGTGTCGATAGGCATTTCAGATATAGGTGTCGATAGGCATTTCAGATATAGGTGTCGATAGGCATTTCAGATATAGGTGTCGATAGGCATTTCAGATATAGGTGTCGATAGGCATTTCAGATATAGGTGTCGATAGGCATTTCAGATATAGGTGCCGATAGGCATTTCAGATATAGTTGCCGATTGGCATTTTAAAAATAGGTGCCGATAGGCATTTCAGATATAGAAGCCGATAGGCATTTCAAATATAGGTACCGATAGGCATTCCAGATATGTTT
The DNA here is from genome assembly GCA_034508555.1 of Venustoraphidia nigricollis. Lineage (NCBI taxonomy): Eukaryota > Metazoa > Arthropoda > Insecta > Raphidioptera > Raphidiidae > Venustoraphidia > Venustoraphidia nigricollis. The sequence goes on along the minus strand of JAVRKA010000207.1, from coordinate 223,770 downwards.
GCCGATAGGCATTTCAAATATAGGTGCTGATAGGCATTTCAGATGTAGTTTCCGATAGGCATTTCAAAAATAGGTGTCGATAGGCATTTCAGATATAGGTGTCGATAGGCATTTCAGATATAGGTGTCGATAGGCATTTCAGATATAGGTGTCGATAGGCATTTCAGATATACGTGTCGATAGGCATTTCAGATATAGGTGTCGATAGGCATTTCAGATATAGGTGTCGATAGGCATTTCAGATATAGGTGTCGATAGGCATTTCAGATATAGGTGCCGATAGGCATTTCAGATATAGTTGCCGATTGGCATTTTAAAAATAGGTGCCGATAGGCATTTCAGATATAGAAGCCGATAGGCATTTCAAATATAGGTGCCGATAGGCATTCCAGATATGGTTGCCGATAGGCATTTCAAATATAGGTGCTGATAGGCATTTCAGATGTAGTTTCCGATAGGCATTTCAAAAATAGGTGTCGATAGGCATTTCAGATATAGGTGTCGATAGGCATTTCAGATATAGGTGTCGATAGGCATTTCAGATATAGGGTTCGATAGGCATTTCAGATATAGGTGTCGATAGGCATTTCAGATATAGGTGTCGATAGGCATTTCAGATATAGGTGTCGATAGGCATTTCAGATATAGGTGTCGATAGGCATTTCAGATATAGGTGTCGATAGGCATTTCAGATATAGAGGCCGATAGGCATTTCAAATATAGGTGCCGATAGGCATTCCAGATATGGTTGCCGATAGGCATTTCAAATATAAGTGCTGAAAGGCATTTCAGATGTAGTTTCCGATAGGCATTTCAAAAATAGGTGTCGATAGGCATTTCAGATATAGGTGTCGATAGGCTTTTCAGATATAGGTGTCGATAGGCATTTCAGATATAGGTGTCGATAGGCATTTCAGATATAGGTGTCGATAGGCATTTCAGATATAGGTGTCGATAGGCATTTCAGATATAGGTGTCGATAGGCATTTCAGATATAGGTGTCGATAGGCATTTCAGATATAGGTGCCGATAGGCATTTCAGATATAGTTGCCGATTGGCATTTTAAAAATAGGTGCCGATAGGCATTTCAGATATAGAAGCCGATGGGCATTTCAAATATAGGTGCTGATAGGCATTCCAGATATGGTTGCCGATAGGCATTTCAAATATAGGTGCTGATAGGCATTTCAGATGTAGTTTCCGATAGGCATTTCAAAAATAGGTGTCGATAGGCATTTCAGATATAGGTGTCGATAGGCATTTCAGATATAGGTGTCGATAGGCATTTCAGATATAGGTGTCGATAGGCATTTCAGATATAGGTGTCGATAGGCATTTCAGATATAGGTGTCGATAGGCATTTGAGATATAGGTGTCGATAGGCATTTCAGATATAGGTGCCGATAGGCATTTCAGATATAGTTGCCGATTGGCATTTTAAAAATAGGTGCCGATAGGCATTTCAGATATAGAAGCCGATAGGCATTTCAAATATAGGTGCCGATAGGCATTCCAGATATGGTTGCCGATAGGCATTTCAAATATAGGTGCTGATAGGCATTTCAGATGTAGTTTCCGATAGGCATTTCAAAAATAGGTGTCGATAGGCATTTCAGATATAGGTGTCGATAGGCATTTCAGATATAGGTGTCGATAGGCATTTCAGATATAGGTGTCGATAGGCATTTCAGATATAGGTGTCGATAGGCATTTCAGATATAGGTGTCGATAGGCATTTCAGATATAGGTGTCGATAGGCATTTCAGATATAGTTGTCGATAGGCATTTCAGATATAGGTGCCGATAGGCATTTCAGATATAGTTGCCGATTGGCATTTTAAAAATAGGTGCCGATAGGCATTTCAGATATAGAAGCCGATAGGCATTTCAAATATAGGTGCCGATAGGCATTCCAGATATGGTTGCCGATAGGCATTTCAATTAATATAGGTGCTGATAGGCATTTCAGATATAGGTGTCGATAGGCATTTCAGATATAGGTGTCGATAGGCATTTCAGATATAGGTGTCGACAGGCATTTCAGATATAGGTGTCGATAGGCATTTCAGATATAGGTGTCGATAGGCATTTCAGATATAGGTGCCGATAGGCATTTCAGATATAGTTGCCGATTGGCAGTTTAAAAATAGGTGCCGATAGGCATTTCAGATATAGAAGCCGATAGGCATTTAAAATATAGGTGCCGATAGGCATTCCAGATATGGTTGCCGATAGGCATTTCAAATATAGGTGCTGATAGGCATTTCTGATATAGGTGTCGATAGGCATTTCAGATATAGGTGTCGATAGGCATTTCAGATATAGGTGTCGATAGGCATTTCAGATATAGGTGTCGATAGGCATTTCAGATATAGGTATCGACAGGCATTTCAGATATAGGTGTCGATAGGCATTTCAGATATAGGTGTCGATAGGCATTTCAGATATAGGTGCCGATAGGCATTTCAGATATAGTTGCCGATTGGCAGTTTAAAAATAGGTGCCGATAGGCATTTCAGATATAGGTGTCGATAGGCATTTCAGATATAGGTGTCGATAGGCATTTCAGATATAGGTGTCGATAGGCATTTCAGATATAGGTGCCGATAGGCATTTGAGATATAGTTGCCGATTGGCATTTTAAAAATAGGTGCCGATAGGCATTTCAGATATAGAAGCCGATAGGCATTTCAAATATAGGTGCCGATAGGCATTCCAGATATGGTTGCCGATAGGCATTTCAAATATAGGTGCTGATAGGCATTTCAGATATAGGTGTCGATAGGCATTTCAGATATAGGTGTCGATAGGCATTTCAGGTATAGGTGTCGATAGGCATTTCAGATATAGGTGTCGATAGGCATTTCAGATATAGGTGTCGACAGGCATTTCAGATATAGGTGTCGATAGGCATTTCAGATATAGGTGTCGATAGGCATTTCAGATATAGGTGCCGATAGGCATTTCAGATATAGTTGCCGATTGGCAGTTTAAAAATAGGTGCCGATAGGCATTTCAGATATAGAAGCCGATAGGCATTCCAAATATAGGTGCCGATAGGCATTCCAGATATGGATGCCGATAGGCATTTCAAATATAGGTGCTGATAGGCATTTCAGATGTAGTTTCCGATAGGCATTTCAAAAATAGGTGTCGATAGGCATCTCAGATATAGGTGTCGATAGGCATTTCAGATATAGGTGTCGATAGGCATTTCAGATATAGGTGTCGATAGGCATTTCAGATATAGGTGTCGATAGGCATTTCAGATATAGGTGTCGATAGGCATTTTAGATATAGGTGTCGATAGGCATTTCAGATATAGGTGTCGATAGGCATTTCAGATATAGGTGCCGATAGGCAATTTAGATATAGTTGCCGATTGGCATTTTAAAAATAGGTGCCGATAGGCATTTCAGATATAGAAGCCGATAGGCATTTCAAATATAGGTGCCGATAGGCATTCCAGATATGGTTGCCGATAGGCATTTCAAATATAGGTGCTGATAGGCATTTCAGATGTAGTTTCCGATAGGCATTTCAAAAATAGGTGTCGATAGGCATTTCAGATATAGGTGTCGATAGGCTTTTCAGATATAGGTGTCGATAGGCATTTCAGATATAGGTGTCGATAAGCATTTCAGATATAGGTGTCGATAGGCATTTCAGATATAGGTGTCGATAGGCATTTCAAATATAGGTGCTGATAGGCATTTCAGATGTAGTTTCCGATAGGCATTTCAAAAATAGGTGTCGATAGGCATTTCAGATATAGGTGTCGATAGGCATTTCAGATATAGGTGTCGATAGGCATTTCAGATATAGGTGTCGATAGGCATTTCAGATATAGGTGTCGATAGGCATTTCAGATATAGGTGTCGATAGGCATTTCAGATATAGGTGTCGATAGGCATTTCAGATATAGGTGTCGATAGGCATTTCAGATATAGATGTCGATAGGCATTTCAGATATAGGTGCCGATTGGCATTTTAAAAATAGGTGCCGATTGGCATTTTAAAAATAGGTGCCGATAGGCATTTCAGATATAGAAGCCGATAGGCATTTCAAATATAGGTGCCGATAGGCATTCCAGATATGGTTGCCGATAGGCGTTTCAAATATAGGTGCTGATAGGCATTTCAGATGTAGTTTCCGATAGGCATTTCAAAAATAGGTGTCGATAGGCATTTCAGATATAGGTGTCGATAGGCATTTCAGATATAGGTGTCGATAGGCATTTCAGATATAGGTGTCGATAGGCATTTCAGATATAGGTGTCGATAGGCATTTCAGATATAGGTGTCGATAGGCATTTCAGATATAGGTGTCGATAGGCATTTCAGATATAGGTGTCGATAGGCATTTCAGATATAGGTGCCGATAGGCATTTCAGATATAGTTGCCGATTGGCATTTTAAAAATAGGTGCCGATAGGCATTTCAGATATAGAAGCCGATAGGCATTTCAAATATAGGTACCGATAGGCATTCCAGATATGTTTGCCGATAGGCATTTCAAATATAGGTGCTGATAGGCATTTCAGATGTAGTTTCCGATAGGCATTTCAAAAATAGGTGTCGATAGGCATTTCAGATATAGGTGTCGATAGGCATTTCAGATATAGGTGTCGATAGGCATTTCAGATATAGGTGTCGATAGGCATTTCAGATATACGTGTCGATAGGCATTTCAGATATAGGTGTCGATAGGCATTTCAGATATAGGTGTCGATAGGCATTTCAGATATAGGTGTCGATAGGCATTTCAGATATAGGTGCCGATAGGCATTTCAGATATAGTTGCCGATTGGCATTTTAAAAATAGGTGCCGATAGGCATTTCAGATATAGAAGCCGATAGGCATTTCAAATATAGGTGCCGATAGGCATTCCAGATATGGTTGCCGATAGGCATTTCAAATATAGGTGCTGATAGGCATTTCAGATGTAGTTTCCGATAGGCATTTCAAAAATAGGTGTCGATAGGCATTTCAGATATAGGTGTCTGTAGGCATTTCAGATATAGGTGTCGATAGGCATTTCAGATATAGGTGTCGATAGGCATTTCAGATATAGGTGTCGATAGGCATTTCAGATATAGGTGTCGATAGGCATTTCAGATATAGGTGTCGATAGGCATTTCAGATATAAGTGTCGATAGGCATTTCAGATATAGGTGCCGATAGGCATTTCAGATATAGTTGCCGATTGGCAGTTTAAAAATAGGTGCCGATAGGCATTTCAGATATAGAAGCCGATAGGCATTTCAAATATAGGTGCCGATAGGCATTCCAGATATGGTTGCCGATAGGCATTTCAGATATAGGTGTCGATAGGCATTTCAGAGAAAGGTGTCGATAGGCATTTCAGATATAGGTGTCGATAGGCATTTCAGATATAGGTGCCGATAGGCATTTCAGATATAGTTGCCGATTGGCATTTTAAAAATAGGTGCCGATAGGCATTTCAGATATAGAAGCCGATAGGCATTTCAAATATAGGTGCCGATAGGCATTCCAGATATGGTTGCCGATAGGCATTTCAAATATAGGTGCTGATAGGCATTTCAGATGTAGTATCCGATAGGCATTTCAAAAATAGGTGTCGATAGGCATTTTAGATATAGGTGTCGATAGGCATTTCAGATATAGGTGTCGATAGGCATTTCAGATATAGGTGTCGATAGGCATTTCAGATATAGGTGTCGATAGGCATTTCAGATATAGGTGTCGATAGGCATTTCAGATATAGGTGTCGATAGGCATTTCAGATATAGGTGTCGATAGGCATTTCAGATATAGGTGTCGATAGGCATTTCAGATATAGGTGCCGATAGGCATTTCAGATATAGTTGCCGATTGGCATTTTAAAAATAGGTGCCGATAGGCATTTCAGATATAGAAGCCGATAGGCATTTCAAATATAGGTGCCGATAGGCATTCCAGATATGGTTGCCGATAGGCATTTCAAATATAGGTGCTGATAGGCATTTCAGATGTAGTTTCCGATAGCCATTTCAAAAATAGGTGTCGATAGGCATTTCAGATATAGGTGTCGATTGGCATTTCAGATATAGGTGTCGATAGGCATTTCAGATATAGGTGTCGATAGGCATTTCAGATATAGGTGTCGATAGGCATTTCAGATATAGGTGTCGATAGGCATTTTAGATATAGGTGTCGATAGGCATTTCAGATATAGGTGCCGATAGGCATTTCAGATATAGTTGCCGATTGGCATTTTAAAAATAGGTGCCGATTGGCATTTTAAAAATAGGTGCCGATAGGCATTTCAGATATAGAAGCCGATAGGCATTTCAAATATAGGTGCCGATAGGCATTCCAGATATGGTTGCCGATAGGCATTTCAAATATAGGTGCTGATAGGCATTTCAGATGTAGTTTCCGATAGGCATTTCAAAAATAGGTGTCGATAGGCATTTCAGATATAGGTGTCGATAGGCATTTCAGATATAGGTGTCGATAGGCATTTCAGATATAGGTGTCGATAGGCATTTCAGATATAGGTGTCGATAGGCATTTCAGATATAGGTGTCGATAGGCATTTCAGATATAGGTGTCGATAGGCATTTCAGATATAGGTGTCGATAGGCATTTCAGATATAGGTGCCGATAGGCATTTCAGATATAGTTGCCGATTGGCATTTTAAAAATAGGTGCCGATAGGCATTTCAGATATAGAAGCCGATAGGCATTTCAAATATAGGTGCCGATAGGCATTCCAGATATGGTTGCCGATAGGCATTTCAAATATAGGTGCTGATAGGCATTTCAGATGTAGTTTCCGATAGGCATTTCAAAAATAGGTGTCGATAGGCATTTCAGATATAGGTGTCGATAGGCATTTCAGATATAGGGGTCGATAGGCATTTCAGATATAGGTGTCGATAGGCATTTCAGATATAGGTGTCGATAGGCATTTCAGATATAGGTGTCGATAGGCATTTCAGATATAGGTGTCGATAGGCATTTCAGATATAGGTGTCGATAGGCATTTCAGATATAGGTGCCGATAGGCATTTCAGATATAGTTGCGGATTGGCATTTTAAAAATAGGTGCCGATAGGCATTTCAGATATAGAAGCCGATAGGCATTTCAAATATAGGTGCCGATAGGCATTCCAGATATGGTTGCCGATAGGCATTTCAAATATAGGTGCTGATAGGCATTTCAGATGTAGTTTCCGATAGGCATTTCAAAAATAGGTGTCGATAGGCATTTTAGATATAGGTGTCGATAGGCATTTCAGATATAGGTGTCGATAGGCATTTCAGATATAGGTGTCGATAGGCATTTCAGATATAGGTGTCGATAGGCATTTCAGATATAGGTGTCGATAGGCATTTCAGATATAGGTGTCGATAGGCATTTCAGATATAGGTGTCGATAGGCATTTCAGATAAAGGTGTCAATAGGCATTTCAGATATAGGTGCCGATAGGCATTTCAGATATAGTTGCCGATTGGCATTTTAATAATAGGAGCCGATAGGCATTTCAGATATAGAAGCCGATAGGCATTTCAAATATAAGTGCCGATAGGCATTCCAGATATGGTTGACGATAGGCATTTCAAATATAGGTGCTGATAGGCATTTCAGATGTAGTTTCCGATAGGCATTTCAAAAATAGGTGTCGATAGGCATTTCAGATATAGGTGTCGATAGGCATTTCAGATATAGGTGTCGATAGGCATTTCAGATATAGATGTCGATAGGCATTTCAGATATAGGTGTCGATAGGCATTTCAGTTATAGGTGTCGATAGGCATTTCAGATATAGGTGTCGATAGGCATTTCAAATATAGGTGCTGATAGGCATTTCAGATGTAGTTTCCGATAGGCATTTCAAAAATAGGTGTCGATAGGCATTTCAGATATAGGTGTCGATAGGCATTTCAGATATAGGTGTCGATAGGCATTTCAGATATAGGTGTCGATAGGCATTTCAGATATAGGTGTCGATAGGCATTTCAGATATAGGTGTCGATAGGCATTTCAGATATAGGTGTCGATAGGCATTTCAGATATAGGTGTCGATAGGCATTTCAGATATAGGTGTCGATAGGCATTTCAGATATAGGTGCCGATAGGCATTTCAGATATAGTTGCCGATTGGCATTTTAAAAATAGGTGCCGATAGGCATTTCAGATATAGAAGCCGATAGGCATTTCAAATATAGGTGAGGATAGGCATTCCAGATATGGTTGCCGATAGGCATTTCAGATGTAGTTTCCGATAGGCATTTCAAAAATAGGTGTTTATAGGCATTTCAGATATAGGTGTCGATAGGCATTTCAGATATATGTGTCGATAGGCATTTCAGATATAGGTGTCGATAGGCATTTCAGATATAGGTGTCGATAGGCATTTCAGATATAGGTGTCGATAGGCATTTCAGATATAGGTGTCGATAGGCATTTCAGATATAGGTGTCGATAGGCATTTTAGATATAGGTGCCGATAGGCATTTCAGATATAGTTGCCGATTGGCATTTTAAAAATAGGTGCCGATAGGCATTTCACATATAGAAGCCGATAGGCATTTCAAATATAGGTGCCGATAGGCATTCCAGATATGGTTGCCGATAGGTATTTCAAATATAGGTGCTGATAGGCATTTCAGATGTAGTTTCCGATAGGCATTTCAAAAATAGGTGTCGATAGGCATTTCAGATATAGGTGTCGATAGGCATTTCAGATATAGGTGTCGATAGGCATTTCAGATATAGGTGTCGATAGGCATTTCAGATATAGGTGTCGATAGGCATTTCAGATATAGGTGTCGATAGGCATTTCAGATATAGGTGTCGATAGGCATTTCAGATATAGGTGCCGATAGGCATTTCAGATATAGTTGACGATTGGCATTTTAAAAATAGGTGCCGATAGGCATTTCAGATATAGAAGCCGATAGGCATTTCAAATATAGGTGCCGATAGGCATTCCAGATATGGTTGCCGATAGGCATTTCAAATATAGGTGCTGATAGGCATTTCAGATGTAGTTTCCGATAGGCATTTCAAAAATAGGTGTCGATAGGCATTTCAGATATAGGTGTCGATAGGTATTTCAGATATAGGTGTCGATATACATTTCAGATATAGGTGTCGTTAGGCATTTCAGATATAGGTGCCGATAGGCATTTCAGATATAGTTGCCGATTGGCATTTTAAAAATAGGTGCCGATAGGCATTTCAGATATAGAAGCCGATAGGCATTTCAAATATAGGTGCCGATAGGCATTCCAGATATGGTTGCCGATAGGCATTTCAAATATAGGTGCTGATAGGCATTTCAGATGTAGTTTCCGATAGGCATTTCAAAAATAGGTGCCGATAGGCATTTCAAATATAGAAGCCGATAGGCATTTCAAATATAGGTGCCAATAGGCATTCCAGATATGGTTGCCGATAGGCATTTCAAATATAGGTGCTGATAGGCATTTCAGATGTAGTTTCCGATAGGCATTTCAAAAATAGGTGTCGATAGGCATTTCAGATATAGGTGTCGATAGGCATTTCAGATATAGGTGTCGATAGGCATTTCAGATATAGGTGTCGATAGGCATTTCAGATATAGGTGTCGATAGGCATTTCAGATATAGGTGTCGATAGGCATTTCAGATATAGGAGTCGATAGGCATTTCAGATATAGGTGCCGATAGGCATTTCAGATATAGTTGCCGATTGGCATTTTAAAAATAGGTGCCGATAGGCATTTCAGATATAGAAGCCGATAGGCATTTCAAATATAGGTGCCGATAGGCATTCCAGATATGGTTGCCGATAGGCATTTCAAATATAGGTGCTGATAGGCATTTCAGATGTAGTTTTCGATAGGCATTTCAAAAATAGGTGTGGATAGGCATTTCAGATATAGGTGTCGATAGGCATTTCAGATATAGGTGTCGATAGGCATTTCAGATATAGGAGTCGATAGGCATTTCAGATATAGGTGTCGATAGGCATTTCAGATATAGGTGTCGATAGGCATTTCAGATATAGGTGTCGATAGGCATTTCAGATATAGGTGTCGATAGGCATTTCAGATATAGCTGCTGATAGGCATTTCAGATATAATTGCCGATTGGCATTTTAAAAATAGGTGCCGATAGGCATTTCAGATATAGAAGCCGATAGGCATTTCAAATATAGGTGCCGATAGGCATTCCAGATATGGTTGCCGATAGGCATTTCAAATATAGGTGCTGATAGGCATTTCAGATGTAGTTTCCGATAGGCATTTCAAAAATAGGTGTCGATAGGCATTTCAGATATAGGTGTCGATAGGCATTTCAGATATAGGTGTCGATAGGCATTTCAGATATAGGTGTCGATAGGCATTTCAGATATAGGTGTCGATAGGCATTTCAGATATAGGTGCCGATAGGCATTTCAGATATAGGTGTCGATAGGCATTTCAGATATAGGTGTCGATAGGCATTTCAGATATAGGTGTCGATAGGCATTTCAGATATAGGTGTCGACAGGCATTTCAGATATAGGTGTCGATAGGCATTTCAGATATAGGTGCCGATAGGCATTTCAGATATAGTTGCCGATTGGCAGTTTAAAAATAGGTGCCGATAGGCATTTCAGATATAGAAGCCGATAGGCATTTCAAATATAGGTGCCGATAGGCATTCCAGATATGGTTGCCGATAGGCATTTCAAATATAGGTGCTGATAGGCATTTCAGATGTAGTTTCCGATAGGCATTTCAAAAATAGGTGTCGATAGGCATCTCAGATATAGGTGTCGATAGGCATTTCAGATATAGGTGTCGATAGGCATTTTAGATATAGGTGTCGATAGGCATTTCACATATAGGTGTCGATAGGCATTTCAGATATAGGTGTCGATAGGCATTTCAGATATAGGTGTCGATAGGCATTTCAGATATAGGTGTCGATAGGCATTTCAGATATAGGTGCCGATAGGCATTTCAGATATAGTTGCCGATTGGCATTTTAAAAATAGGTGCCGATAGGCATTTCAGATATAGAAGCCGATAGGCATTTCAAATATAGGTGCCGATAGGCATTCCAGATATGGTTGCCGATAGGCATTTCAAATATAGGTGCTGATAGGCATTTCAGATGTAGTTTCCGATAGGCATTTCAAAAATAGGTGTCGATAGGCATTTCAGATATAGGTGTCGATAGGCTTTTCAGATATAGGTGTCGATAGGCATTTCAGATATAGGTGTCGATAAGCATTTCAGATATAGGTGTCGATAGGCATTTCAGATATAGGTGTCGATAGGCATTTCAAATATAGGTGCTGATAGGCATTTCAGATGTAGTTTCCGATAGGCATTTCAAAAATAGGTGTCGATAGGCATTTCAGATATAGGTGTCGATAGGCATTTCAGATATAGGTGTCGATAGGCATTTCAGATATAGGTGTCGATAGGCATTTCAGATATAGGTGTCGATAGGCATTTCAGATATAGGTGTCGATAGGCATTTCAGATATAGGTGTCGATAGGCATTTCAGATATAGGTGTCGATAGGCATTTCAGATATAGGTGTCGATAGGCATTTCAGATATAGGTGCCGATAGGCATTTCAGATATAGTTGCCGATTGGCATTTTAAAAATAGGTGCCGATAGGCATTTCAGATATAGAAGCCGATAGGCATTTCAAATATAGGTGCCGATAGGCATTCCAGATATGGTTGCCGATAGGCATTTCAAATATAGGTGCTGATAGGCATTTCAGATGAAGTTTCCGATAGGCATTTCAAAAATAGGTGTCGATAGGCATTTCAGATATAGGTGTCGATAGGCATTTCAGATATAGGTGTCGATAGGCATTTCAGATATAGGGTTCGATAGGCATTTCAGATATAGGTGTCGATAGGCATTTCAGATATAGGTGTCGATAGGCATTTCAGATATAGGTGTCGATAGGCATTTCAGATATAGGTGTCGATAGGCATTTCAGATATAGGTGTCGATAGGCATTTCAGATATAGAGGCCGATAGGCATTTCAAATATAGGTGCCGATAGGCATTCCAGATATGGTTGCCGATAGGCATTTCAAATATAAGTGCTGAAAGGCATTTCAGATGTAGTTTCCGATAGGCATTTCAAAAATAGGTGTCGATAGGCATTTCAGATATAGGTGTCGATAGGCATTTCAGATATAGGTGTCGATAGGCATTTCAGATATAGGTGTCGATAGGCATTTCAGATATAGGTGTCGACAGGCATTTCAGATATAGGTGTCGATAGGCATTTCAGATATAGGTGTCGATAGGCATTTCAGATATAGGTGCCGATAGGCATTTCAGATATAGTTGCCGATTGGCAGTTTAAAAATAGGTGCCGATAGGCATTTCAGATATAGAAGCCGATAGGCATTCCAAATATAGGTGCCGATAGGCATTCCAGATATGGATGCCGATAGGCATTTCAAATATAGGTGCTGATAGGCATTTCAGATGTAGTTTCCGATAGGCATTTCAAAAATAGGTGTCGATAGGCATCTCAGATATAGGTGTCGATAGGCATTTCAGATATAGGTGTCGATAGGCATTTCAGATATAGGTGTCGATAGGCATTTCAGATATAGGTGTCGATAGGCATTTCAGATATAGGTGTCGATAGGCATTTCAGATATAGGTGTCGATAGGCATTTCAGATATAGGTGTCGATAGGCATTTCAGATATAGGTGCCGATAGGCATTTCAGATATAGTTGCCGATTGGCATTTTAAAAATAGGTGCCGATAGGCATTTCAGATATAGAAGCCGATAGGCATTTCAAATATAGGTGCCGATAGGCATTCCAGATATGGTTGCCGATAGGCATTTCAAATATAGGTGCTGATAGGCATTTCAGATGTAGTTTCCGATAGGCATTTCAAAAATAGGTGTCGATAGGCATTTCAGATATAGGTGTCGATAGGCTTTTCAGATATAGGTGTCGATAGGCATTTCAGATATAGGTGTCGATAAGCATTTCAGATATAGGTGTCGATAGGCATTTCAGATATAGGTGTCGATAGGCATTTCAAATATAGGTGCTGATAGGCATTTCAGATGTAGTTTCCGATAGGCATTTCAAAAATAGGTGTCGATAGGCATTTCAGATATAGGTGTCGATAGGCATTTTAGATATAGGTGTCGATAGGCATTTCAGATATAGGTGTCGATAGGCATTTCAGATATAGGTGTCGATAGGCATTTCAGATATAGGTGTCGATAGGCATTTCAGATATAGGTGTCGATAGGCATTTCAGATATAGGTGTCGATAGGCATTTCAGATATAGGTGTCGATAGGCATTTCAGATATAGGTGCCGATTGGCATTTTAAAAATAGGTGCCGATTGGCATTTTAAAAATAGGTGCCGATAGGCATTTCAGATATAGAAGCTGATAGGCATTTCAAATATAGGTGCCGATAGGCATTCCAGATATGGTTGCCGATAGGCATTTCAAATATAGGTGCTGATAGGCATTTCAGATGTAGTTTCCGATAGGCATTTCAAAAATAGGTGTCGATAGGCATTTCAGATATAGGTGTCGATAGGCATTTCAGATATAGGTGTCGATAGGCATTTCAGATATAGGTGTCGATAGGCATTTCAGATATAGGTGTCGATAGGCATTTCAGATATAGGTGTCGATAGGCATTTCAGATATAGGTGTCGATAGGCATTTCAGATATAGGTGTCGATAGGCATTTCAGATATAGGTGCCGATAGGCATTTCAGATATAGTTGCCGATTGACATTTTAAAAATAGGTGCCGATAGGCATTTCAGATATAGAAGCCGATAGGCATTTCAAATATAGGTGCCGATAGGCATTCCAGATATGTTTGCCGATAGGCATTTCAAATATAGGTGCTGATAGGCATTTCAGATGTAGTTTCCGATAGGCATTTCAAAAATAGGTGTCGATAGGCATTTCAGATATAGGTGTCGATAGGCATTTCAGATATAGGTGTCGATAGGCATTTCAGATATAGGTGTCGATAGGCATTTCAGATATACGTGTCGATAGGCATTTCAGATATAGGTGTCGATAGGCATTTCAGATATAGGTGTCGATAGGCATTTCAGATATAGGTGTCGATAGGCATTTCAGATATAGGTGCCGATAGGCATTTCAGATATAGTTGCCGATTGGCATTTTAAAAATAGGTGCCGATAGGCATTTCAGATATAGAAGCCGATAGGCATTTCAAATATAGGTGCCGATAGGCATTCCAGATATGGTTGCCGATAGGCATTTCAAATATAGGTGCTGATAGGCATTTCAGATGTAGTTTCCGATAGGCATTTCAAAAATAGGTGTCGATAGGCATTTCAGATATAGGTGTCGGTAGGCATTTCAGATATAGGTGTCGATAGGCATTTCAGATATAGGTGTCGATAGGCATTTCAGATATAGGTGTCGATAGGCATTTCAGATATAGGTGTCGATAGGCATTTCAGATATAGGTGTCGATAGGCATTTCAGATATAAGTGTCGATAGGCATTTCAGATATAGGTGCCGATAGGCATTTCAGATATAGTTGCCGATTGGCAGTTTAAAAATAGGTGCCGATAGGCATTGTAACGGGTCCAATGTGTATTGCCCGTCACATTACATTTTATATTTTATAATTTCTTTATTTATATTTTATTATAAAAGTATATTACTGGTCTGACTCCATCCCTGAATAAATCCATTATGCGATAACAATTATTAGTTACATAATTGCAACAAGAATACAGATTTTAAGAAATACCTTTTTCAAAAATGTTTTAATAGTTACTCTGTGTTTTAATTTAATAGTGTAAAGTCGGTCTCGGCAATTTTTCTTCATTTTAAATTTCAATTATTAATTCCAACTTAAAGAAATCCGTCAACCGACACACACCATATTAAACCAGTTCTTAAATTTTACGTTTTAAAGTTATATCAAGAGTGGATCGAGACCAGTAATAAAAAAAAGTAAAATCTAGTAATTAACTTAATGTAGTATTTGATTATTAATAAATATTAATAAATTCTAATTATTCATTACTAAATATCTTAAATAATAAAACCTGCACCCTGCTTCCACTGCGAAAGGGGTCAGGTTATAAAAATGGTAGCAGAGCGTAGTTAAAAATCTAAATAAATCAATTTAAAATACTATTAAAAACTTAAAATCTAAATAAACATTTAAAACAATTTAAAATACTATTAAAAACTTAAAATCTAAATTAAACATTTAAAACAATTTTAAAATACTATTAAAAGTGTAAAATTATATAATTCATTTAACAATTTAAAACGTTGTATCTATTACGCAATTAACAAAATTACGCAATTTTAATCTGAAATAATATTTTTTCTAACAAATTTATTAAAATAATATATAGTGCTTATTCGTCATGGCTAGTAGAAATACACGTCGCACGGCTCGACCTGGTTCGCCTCATGGTGAAGAAATCACTGCAGAATTGTCGACATCTCAAAATACATCACAGCAAACAAATGAAAATCCAACAACGTACGCACCGCCACAAGAAAGAAATCTTACGTCTCCCAGTACAAGAGAATTTCTTCGTGCTGGATTACATGTTGCAAGAAGTACCCACGAAACGGTTGTTAATATCAATCAGGCGCTTCAGCAAATGCAAAGTACACCAATGGCACCACCTAAAAGTCAAGGACAAATTATACCTGTTAAAATCAAAATGGACGTTGACAATATCACTCGCCTTATACCTACCTGCGATGGATCTTCACCTGAAGCTTTGGTCAACTTCATGCAAGAAATACAAAGCGTCGTCGATTCCAATCTGCTTCCTGAAAATCAATTTATATATTATTTATTAATGAAAACAACTAACGATCTAAGAACTTGGTGGACAACTGCGATGCATACACACATATCATGGGCTTCTATAAAATATCAATTATTGAATACTTACCTGTCTCGAATCGATATCACAATATTGGTAGATCGTCTCGTCCGGAGAAACCAACACGAAAACGAAACGTTTAGTCAGTTCACAAGAGACGTCGTCAAGAAAATTACAGTTCTTGATGTTCAAATGTCAGAACTACAAATAATTGATATGATATGGGCACACACAAACCGAAATACATTCGAATATATAAAATCCCGCACAATTCCTCAGTCTATACGCGAGTTGGAGCATATTGGCACGGAGATAGATCAAATTCAACGTCGTGAACGACAGTATCTCACCCAGGAATCAAATCAAGAACAAGCTAGTTCTCCATTAAATAAATCCTGCAACTATTGCAAACGGACAGGACACACTATCCAAGAATGCCGGAAAAGACAATCAAGAAATTCTCAGCCAAAAAACGAATAAATTCCAGTGTCGACATAAATTATTCATCGATATCTCTTCCTGTTATAGAAATATCGATATCAAACATCAATTTTCTCACTTTACTCGACACTGGAGCATCATCAAACTACTGTTCTAAATCCGTCGCACAAAAACTAAATCAAAGAGGAATCGGTTCGATTGTCAAGACTTACACAAATGCCACCTTGGCAGATGGAAGACAAATATGCGTTAGACAGCAATATTCCGCAATAATAAAAATTCTAAACTTCACCTGGAAAATGAAATTCTTGGTTATCAAGGAACTTCCATACGACTTCCTAATTGGCAGCAACACACTGAAGAAGACTCAAGCTCGTATTGACTTCCATAACAAAACTCTTTCCTTCCCATTTAACACTTCAAGTTCGATTCCATTTGTCTCTCATGAAAATATTTCCAATAAAAATTACATTCACTGTGCCACCGAAGAAAAATTCGCTCTTTCTGAAAAGCAAGAAACATCTCTATCACAATTACTCACCAAGTACAATGAAATATTCTCCAATAAAGCTGGTCGTGTTAAGAATTATACCTATCAAATTTACCTCAAAGATAATATACCTGTCAGACAATCACCTTATCCATTGAATCCAATCAAGGCTCAAGAGATGCAAGATCATATTCAAGAATTACTGGAGCAAAAGATCATCCGACCGAGTCGTTCGCCGTACAGCGCACCCGCATTTTTGATTAAGAAAAAGGGCGGAGGTAAACGATTATGCATTGACTACAGAAGAATAAATCAGAAGATAATATTTGACGCATTTCCACCTCCTCATATAGACAGCATTCTTCAATCCCTTCACGGCTCATCTGTCTTCACTATTCTCGATCTGACCTCTGCGTTCTATCAACTGAATTTATCACCGTCGTCCAAAAGGTACACAGCTTTCACCACTCCAATGGGTCAATTCGAATTTAATCAAGTACCGTTCGGACTCAACGTTTCACCGCAAGCCTTAAATCGAATTATTCAAGACACCTTCGCTGATGTTCGATACAAATTTGTCGTACCATACTTTGACGACTTATTGGTGCACTCGTCTAATATCGAAGAACATCTGAAACATTTGGACATTGTTTTTAATCGTCTCCGAGAAGCAGGGTTTACAATAAATCCTGAAAAAATGAAATTGTGCAGGTCAAGATTAAAATTTCTGGGCCACGTGATATCAGCTGAAGGCATGTCTATAGATCCAGAACGAGCCAGAGCTATTCAGAATATGCCTGTTCCTAAAAATTTACGCCAAGTGCAGTCATTTCTCGGCATGGCAGGATTCTTCGCAAGATACATTCCAGGGTTTTCGACAATTGCAGCTCCTCTTCATCACTTAAAGAAGAAAAACGTAAAGTTCAAAATTTCCGACGCAGAAATTGATGCCATCAATAAAATCAAAAAGGCACTGCTGTCATCCACGATTTTAAAATTTCCCAATTTCAATAAAATGTTTACGGTACAAACCGACGCAAGTTCACACGCTATGGGAGCTGTTCTACTACAACAATATGAAGATGGTATGCATCCGATATATTATGCTAGCAAAAAGTTCGATGATGCTCAATTGAATTACACAACTTACGAACGCGAAGCATGCGCAATAATTTGGGCTCTAGAACGATTTAAACAATTTCTACAAGGACAACACTTCATTTTGCAAACCGATAATGCAGCTTTAATGTGGCTTCACCGACACCCGAAGAATCTAGGAAGAGTGGGAAGATGGCTCCTAAAACTAACCAAATTCGATTATGAAGTTCAACACATCAAAGGCGAATCTAATGTCATCGCTGACGCATTGTCCAGATTATATCAAGAAGAAGACGACCAAATGCACTCCGAACCCGAGTCAGAACACTTGAATTTACTTCAAGACGTACCTTTATCATTCGTCTCCATCCAGCGACATCAGAGAACTGATCCAGATTGCGAACTCATCAGAACCAGGATTAACTCCGGTGAAGATGTCGATAACTTCGTGATCAAAGACGATCTTCTGGTGAAGCAAGTTGGTAGACGGAAGTTAAAACGAATCGTAATTCCACTAAATCTAAAACAAATGGTCATCTACTACTTCCACAATAGTTTGACAGGAGCGCATCAAAGCATAACGAAAACTTACCGCCATATTAGCAAACGTTTCTGGTGGCGAAACTTATATCATGACGTTCGAGATTACGTTCGCAGCTGTGAGCTGTGCCAGCAATGCAAAGCCCCGAACCGCTATGAAGGAGCTCCACTAGCATCGACACCTCCAACTTCAGTTTGGTCCAAGGTCTACATAGATCACATTGGTCCGCTAATTAATAGCTCTAAGAACAACCGATATTGCTTAGTTGTCATCGACGCTTTCTCCAAATGGTTAGACATCATTCCAGTTCGGAAGGCCACAGCAACAGTTACTGTCAACAGACTTACCAATCTATGGTCGCAATTTGGGCCACCGAACACTATTGTATCAGATAATGCTCGTTGTTTCACTAGCACTACTTTCGCAGCTATGTGTCTTCAATGGGGTATCAAGCATGTGACGACATCACCATATCGGCCAGCAGGGAACATGGCAGAGCGTCCTAATAGAGACATCAAGGCAGCACTTACCATTATTCTTAAGCAGTACGAGGCGGCACACAAAGATTGGGATAGCTACACATCATACGTAAAATTTTCACATAATGCGAGCTATCACGAAAGCACTAAAACGTCACCAGCAGCGATATTTCTGGGAAGAGAACTTCCACAACCATTGGATAGACAGTGGAAACTTGATGTTATACTCGATGCAGCTGAAAAACCTACCAACGCTGAAGTTGAACAAGCGATACACCGGAGTCGATCAAAATACGCCAAATACTACAACCTTCGTCGCCCGTCGCGTCATAATTTCACTGTGGGCCAGTTAGTCCTGCAGCGTCTTCACGGAGTTCCAGGGTTTAACGAAGATCAAAAATTTATACCTCGGTGGTCGACCCCACGACGTATCATTCGTTTTTCAACCCCAGTATCCTGTGAAGTGGAGGACATCACCACTACGCAAAGATTTCGCGCCCATATCGATCACTTAAAGCCGTATTCACAGAAGCCGGAGTAAGCAAACCTTAAGGGAAGGAGCCTGTAACGGGTCCAATGTGTATTGCCCGTCACATTACATTTTATATTTTATAATTTCTTTATTTATATTTTATTATAAAAGTATATTACTGGTCTGACTCCATCCCTGAATAAATCCATTATGCGATAACAATTATTAGTTACATAATTGCAACAAGAATACAGATTTTAAGAAATACCTTTTTCAAAAATGTTTTAATAGTTACTCTGTGTTTTAATTTAATAGTGTAAAGTCGGTCTCGGCAATTTTTCTTCATTTTAAATTTCAATTATTAATTCCAACTTAAAGAAATCCGTCAACCGACACACACCATATTAAACCAGTTCTTAAATTTTACGTTTTAAAGTTATATCAAGAGTGGATCGAGACCAGTAATAAAAAAAAGTAAAATCTAGTAATTAACTTAATGTAGTATTTGATTATTAATAAATATTAATAAATTCTAATTATTCATTACTAAATATCTTAAATAATAAAACCTGCACCCTGCTTCCACTGCGAAAGGGGTCAGGTTATAGCATTTCAGATATAGAAGCCGATAGGCATTTCAAATATAGGTGCCGATAGGCATTCCAGATATGGTTGCCGATAGGCATTTCAGATATAGGTGTCGATAGGCATTTCAGATATAGGTGTCGATAGGCATTTCAGATATAGGTGTCGATAGGCATTTCAGATATAGGTGCCGATAGGCATTTCAGATATAGTTGCCGATTGGCATTTTAAAAATAGGTGCCGATAGGCATTTCAGATATAGAAGCCGATAGGCATTTCAAATATAGGTGCCGATAGGCATTCCAGATATGGTTGCCGATAGGCATTTCAAATATAGGTGCTGATAGGCATTTCAGATGTAGTTTCCGATAGGCATTTCAAAAATAGGTGTCGATAGGCATTTTAGATATAGGTGTCGATAGGCATTTCAGATATAGGTGTCGATAGGCATTTCAGATATAGGTGTCGATAGGCATTTCAGATATAGGTGTCGATAGGCATTTCAGATATAGGTGTCGATAGGCATTTCAGATATAGGTGTCGATAGGCATTTCAGATATAGGTGTCGATAGGCATTTCAGATATAGGTGTCGATAGGCATTTCAGATATAGGTGCCGATAGGCATTTCAGATATAGTTGCCGATTGGCATTTTAAAAATAGGTGCCGATAGGCATTTCAGATATAGAAGCCGATAGGCATTTCAAATATAGGTGCCGATAGGCATTCCAGATATGGTTGCCGATAGGCATTTCAAATATAGGTGCTGATAGGCATTTCAGATGTAGTTTCCGATAGGCATTTCAAAAATAGGTGTCGATAGGCATTTCAGATATAGGTGTCGATTGGCATTTCAGATATAGGTGTCGATAGGCATTTCAGATATAGGTGTCGATAGGCATTTCAGATATAGGTGTCGATAGGCATTTCAGATATAGGTGTCGATAGGCATTTCAGATATAGGTGTCGATAGGCATTTTAGATATAGGTGTCGATAGGCATTTCAGATATAGGTGCCGATAGGCATTTCAGATATAGTTGCCGATTGGCATTTTAAAAATAGGTGCCGATTGGCATTTTAAAAATAGGTGCCGATAGGCATTTCAGATATAGAAGCCGATAGGCATTTCAAATATAGGTGCCGATAGGCATTCCAGATATGGTTGCCGATAGGCATTTCAAATATAGGTGCTGATAGGCATTTCAGATGTAGTTTCCGATAGGCATTTCAAAAATAGGTGTCGATAGGCATTTCAGATATAGGTGTCGATAGGCATTTCAGATATAGGTGTCGATAGGCATTTCAGATATAGGTGTCGATAGGCATTTCAGATATAGTTGCCGATTGGCAGTTTAAAAATAGGTGCCGATAGGCATTTCAGATATAGAAGCCGATAGGCATTTCAAATATAGGTGCCGATAGGCATTCCAGATATGGTTGCCGATAGGCATTTCAAATATAGGTGCTGATAGGCATTTCAGATGTAGTTTCCGATAGGCATTTCAAAAATAGGTGTCGATAGGCATTTCAGATATAGGTGTCGATAGGCATTTCAGATATAGGGGTCGATAGGCATTTCAGATATAGGTGTCGATAGGCATTTCAGATATAGGTGTCGATAGGCATTTCAGATATAGGTGTCGATAGGCATTTCAGATATAGGTGTCGATAGGCATTTCAGATATAGGTGTCGATAGGCATTTCAGATATAGGTGCCGATAGGCATTTCAGATATAGTTGCCGATTGGCAGTTTAAAAATAGGTGCCGATAGGCATTTCAGATATAGAAGCCGATAGGCATTTCAAATATAGGTGCCGATAGGCATTCCAGATATGGTTGCCGATAGGCATTTCAAATATAGGTGCTGATAGGCATTTCAGATGTAGTTTCCGATAGGCATTTCAAAAATAGGTGTCGATAGGCATTTCAGATATAGGTGTCGATAGGCATTTCAGATATAGGTGTCGATAGGCATTTCAGATATAGGTGTCGATAGGCATTTCAGATATAGGTGTCGATAGGCATTTCAGATATAAGTGTCGATAGGCATTTCAGATATAGGTGTCGATAGGCATTTCAGATATAAGTGTCGATAGGCATTTCAGATATAGGTGCCGATAGGCATTTCAGATATAGTTGCGGATTGGCATTTTAAAAATAGGTGCCGATAGGCATTTCAGATATAGAAGCCGATAGGCATTTCAAATATAGGTGCCGATAGGCATTCCAGATATGGTTGCCGATAGGCATTTCAAATATAGGTGCTGATAGGCATTTCAGATGTAGTTTCCGATAGGCATTTCAAAAATAGGTGTCGATAGGCATTTTAGATATAGGTGTCGATAGGCATTTCAGATATAGGTGTCGATAGGCATTTCAGATATAGGTGTCGATAGGCATTTCAGATATAGGTGTCGATAGGCATTTCAGATATAGGTGTCGATAGGCATTTCAGATATAGGTGTCGATAGGCATTTCAGATATAGGTGTCGATAGGCATTTCAGATAAAGGTGTCAATAGGCATTTCAGATATAGGTGCCGATAGGCATTTCAGATATAGTTGCCGATTGGCATTTTAATAATAGGAGCCGATAGGCATTTCAGATATAGAAGCCGATAGGCATTTCAAATATAAGTGCCGATAGGCATTCCAGATATGGTTGCCGATAGGCATTTCAAATATAGGTGCTGATAGGCATTTCAGATGTAGTTTCCGATAGGCATTTCAAAAATAGGTGTCGATAGGCATTTCAGATATAGGTGTCGATAGGCATTTCAGATATAGGTGTCGATAGGCATTTCAGATATAGATGTCGATAGGCATTTCAGATATAGGTGTCGATAGGCATTTCAGATATAGGTGTCGATAGGCATTTCAGATATAGGTGTCGATAGGCATTTCAAATATAGGTGCTGATAGGCATTTCAGATGTAGTTTCCGATAGGCATTTCAAAAATAGGTGTCGATAGGCATTTCAGATATAGGTGTCGATAGGCATTTCAGATATAGGTGTCGATAGGCATTTCAGATATAGGTGTCGATAGGCATTTCAGATATAGGTGTCGATAGGCATTTCAGATATAGGTGTCGATAGGCATTTCAGATATAGGTGTCGATAGGCATTTCAGATATAGGTGTCGATAGGCATTTCAGATATAGGTGTCGATAGGCATTTCAGATATAGGTGCCGATAGGCATTTCAGATATAGTTGCCGATTGGCATTTTAAAAATAGGTGCCGATAGGCATTTCAGATATAGAAGCCGATAGGCATTTCAAATATAGGTGCCGATAGGCATTCCAGATATGGTTGCCGATAGGCATTTCAGATGTAGTTTCCGATAGGCATTTCAAAAATAGGTGTTTATAGGCATTTCAGATATAGGTGTCGATAGGCATTTCAGATATATGTGTCGATAGGCATTTCAGATATAGGTGTCGATAGGCATTTCAGATATAGGTGTCGATAGGCATTTCAGATATAGGTGTCGATAGGCATTTCAGATATAGGTGTCGATAGGCATTTCAGATATAGGTGTCGATAGGCATTTTAGATATAGGTGCCGATAGGCATTTCAGATATAGTTGCCGATTGGCATTTTAAAAATAGGTGCCGATAGGCATTTCAGATATAGAAGCCGATAGGCATTTCAAATATAGGTGCCGATAGGCATTCCAGATATGGTTGCCGATAGGCATTTCAAATATAGGTGCTGATAGGCATTTCAGATGTAGTTTCCGATAGGCATTTCAAAAATAGGTGTCGATATGCAATTCAGATATAGGTGTCGATAGGCATTTCAGATATAGGTGTCGATAGGCATTTCAGATATAGGTGTCGATAGGCATTTCAGATATAGGTGTCGATAGGCATTTCAGATATAGGTGTCGATAGGCATTTCAGATATAGGTGTCGATAGGCATTTCAGATATAGGCGCCGATAGGCATTTCAGATATAGTTGACGATTGGCATTTTAAAAATAGGTGCCGATAGGCATTTAAGATATAGAAGCCGATAGGCATTTCAAATATAGGTGCCGATAGGCATTCCAGATATGGTTGCCGATAGGCATTTCAAATATAGGTGCTGATAGGCATTTCAGATGTAGTTTCCGATAGGCATTTCAAAAATAGGTGTCGATAGGCATTTCAGATATAGGTGTCGATAGGTATTTCAGATATAGGTGTCGATATACATTTCAGATATAGGTGTCGTTAGGCATTTCAGATATAGGTGCCGATAGGCATTTCAGATATAGTTGCCGATTGGCATTTTAAAAATAGGTGCCGATAGGCATTTCAGATATAGAAGCCGATAGGCATTTCAAATATAGGTGCCGATAGGCATTCCAGATATGGTTGCCGATAGGCATTTCAAATATAGGTGCTGATAGGCATTTCAGATGTAGTTTCCGATAGGCATTTCAAAAATAGGTGCCGATAGGCATTTCAAATATAGAAACCGATAGGCATTTCAAATATAGGTGCCAATAGGCATTTCAGATATGGTTGCCGATAGGCATTTCAAATATAGGTGCTGATAGGCATTTCAGATGTAGTTTCCGATAGGCATTTCAAAAATAGGTGTCGATAGGCATTTCAGATATAGGTGTCGATA
Organism: Venustoraphidia nigricollis; assembly: GCA_034508555.1. Lineage (NCBI taxonomy): Eukaryota > Metazoa > Arthropoda > Insecta > Raphidioptera > Raphidiidae > Venustoraphidia > Venustoraphidia nigricollis. Next base: position 199,171 of record JAVRKA010000207.1, on the reverse strand, counting down.
GGCATTTCAGATATAGGTGTCGATAGGCATTTCAGATATAGGTGTCGATAGGCATTTCAGATATAGGTGTCGATAGGCATTTCAGATATAGGTGTCGATAGGCATTTCAGATATAGGTGTCGATAGGCATTTCAGATATAGGTGTCGATAGGCATTTCAGATATAGGAGTCGATAGGCATTTCAGATATAGGTGCCGATAGGCATTTCAGATATAGTTGCCGATTGGCATTTTAAAAATAGGTGCCGATAGGCATTTCAGATATAGAAGCCGATAGGCATTTCAAATATAGGTGCCGATAGGCATTCCAGATATGGTTGCCGATAGGCATTTCAAATATAGGTGCTGATAGGCATTTCAGATGTAGTTTTCGATAGGCATTTCAAAAATAGGTGTGGATAGGCATTTCAGATATAGGTGTCGATAGGCATTTCAGATATAGGTGTCGATAGGCATTTCAGATATAGGAGTCGATAAGCATTTCAGATATAGGTGTCGATAGGCATTTCAGATATAGGTGTCGATAGGCATTTCAGATATAGGTGTCGATAGGCATTTCAGATATAGGTGTCGATAGGCATTTCAGATATAGGTGCCGATAGGCATTTCAGATATAATTGCCGATTGGCATTTTAAAAATAGGTGCCGATAGGCATTTCAGATATAGAAGCCGATAGGCATTTCAAATATAGGTGCCGATAGGCATTCCAGATATGGTTGCCGATAGGCATTTCAAATATAGGTGCTGATAGGCATTTCAGATGTAGTTTCCGATAGGCATTTCAAAAATAGGTGTCGATAGGCATTTCAGATATAGGTGTCGATAGGCATTTCAGATATAGGTGTCGATAGGCATTTCAGATATAGGTGTCGATAGGCATTTCAGATATAGGTGTCGACAGGCATTTCAGATATAGGTGTCGATAGGCATTTCAGATATAGGTGCCGATAGGCATTTCAGATATAGTTGCCGATTGGCAGTTTAAAAATAGGTGCCGATAGGCATTTCAGATATAGAAGCCGATAGGCATTTCAAATATAGGTGCCGATAGGCATTCCAGATATGGTTGCCGATAGGCATTTCAAATATAGGTGCTGATAGGCATTTCAGATGTAGTTTCCGATAGGCATTTCAAAAATAGGTGTCGATAGGCATCTCAGATATAATAGGTGTCGATAGGCATTTCAGATATAGGTGTCGATAGGCATTTCAGATATAGGTGTCGATAGGCATTTCAGATATAGGTGTCGATAGGCATTTCAGATATAGGTGTCGATAGGCATTTCAGATATAGGTGTCGATAGGCATTTCAGATATAGGTGTCGATAGGCATTTCAGATATAGGTGCCGATAGGCATTTCAGATATAGTTGCCGATTGGCATTTTAAAAATAGGTGCCGATAGGCATTTCAGATATAGAAGCCGATAGGCATTTCAAATATAGGTGCCGATAGGCATTCCAGATATGGTTGCCGATAGGCATTTCAAATATAGGTGCTGATAGGCATTTCAGATGAAGTTTCCGATAGGCATTTCAAAAATAGGTGTCGATAGGCATTTCAGATATAGGTGTCGATAGGCTTTTCAGATATAGGTGTCGATAGGCATTTCAGATATAGGTGTCGATAAGCATTTCAGATATAGGTGTCGATAGGCATTTCAGATATAGGTGTCGATAGGCATTTCAAATATAGGTGCTGATAGGCATTTCAGATGTAGTTTCCGATAGGCATTTCAAAAATAGGTGTCGATAGGCATTTTAGATATAGGTGTCGATAGGCATTTCAGATATAGGTGTCGATAGGCATTTCAGATATAGGTGTCGATAGGCATTTCAGATATAGGTGTCGATAGGCATTTCAGATATAGGTGTCGATAGGCATTTCAGATATAGGTGTCGATAGGCATTTCAGATATAGGTGTCGATAGGCATTTCAGATATAGGTGTCGATAGGCATTTCAGATATAGGTGCCGATAGGCATTTCAGATATAGTTGCCGATTGGCATTTTAAAAATAGGTGCTGATAGGCATTTCAGATATAGAAGCCGATAGGCATTTCAAATATAGGTGCCGATAGGCATTCCAGATATGGTTGCCGATAGGCATTTCAAATATAGGTGCTGATAGGCATTTCAGATGAAGTTTCCGATAGGCATTTCAAAAATAGGTGTCGATAGGCATTTCAGATATAGGTGTCGATAGGCATTTCAGATATAGGTGTCGATAGGCATTTCAGATATAGGGTTCGATAGGCATTTCAGATATAGGTGTCGATAGGCATTTCAGATATAGGTGTCGATAGGCATTTCAGATATAGGTGTCGATAGGCATTTCAGATATAGGTGTCGATAGGCATTTCAGATATAGGTGTCGATAGGCATTTCAGATATAGAGGCCGATAGGCATTTCAAATATAGGTGCCGATAGACATTCCAGATATGGTTGCCGATAGGCATTTCAAATATAAGTGCTGAAAGGCATTTCAGATGTAGTTTCCGATAGGCATTTCAAAAATAGGTGTCGATAGGCATTTCAGATATAGGTGTCGATAGGCATTTCAGATATAGGTGTCGATAGGCATTTCAGATATAGGTGTCGATAGGCATTTCAGATATAGGTGTCGATAGGCATTTCAGATATAGGTGTCGATAGGCATTTCAGATATAGGTGTCGATAGGCATTTCAGATATAGGTGTCGATAGGCATTTCAGATATAGGTGCCGATAGGCATTTCAGATATAGTTGCCGATTGGCATTTTAAAAATAGGTGCCGATAGGCATTTCAGATATAGAAGCCGATGGGCATTTCAAATATAGGTGCCGATAGGCATTCCAGATATGGTTGCCGATAGGCATTTCAAATATAGGTGCTGATAGGCATTTCAGATGTAGTTTCCGATAGGCATTTCAAAAATAGGTGTCGATAGGCATTTCAGATATAGGTGTCGATAGGCATTTCAGATATAGGTGTCGATAGGCATTTCAGATATAGGTGTCGATAGGCATTTCAGGTATAGGTGTCGATAGGCATTTCAGATATAGGTGTCGATAGGCATTTCAGATATAGGTGTCGATAGGCATTTGAGATATAGGTGTCGATAGGCATTTCAGATATAGGTGCCGATAGGCATTTCAGATATAGTTGCCGATTGGCATTTTAAAAATAGGTGCCGATAGGCATTTCAGATATAGGTGTCGATAGGCATTTCAGATATAGGTGTCGATAGGCATTTCAGATATAGGTGTCGACAGGCATTTCAGATATAAGTGTCGATAGGCATTTCAGATATAGGTGTCGATAGGCATTTCAGATATAGGTGCCGATAGGCATTTCAGATATAGTTGCCGATTGGCAGTTTAAAAATAGGTGCCGATAGGCATTTCAGATATAGAAGCCGATAGGCATTTCAAATATAGGTGCCGATAGGCATTCCAGATATGGTTGCCGATAGGCATTTCAAATATAGGTGCTGATAGGCATTTCTGATATAGGTGTCGATAGGCATTTCAGATATAGGTGTCGATAGGCATTTCAGATATAGGTGTCGATAGGCATTTCAGATATAGGTGTCGATAGGCATTTCAGATATAGGTGTCGACAGGCATTTCAGATATAGGTGTCGATAGGCATTTCAGATATAGGTGTCGATAGGCATTTCAGATATAGGTGCCGATAGGCATTTCAGATATAGTTGCCGATTGGCAGTTTAAAAATAGGTGCCGATAGGCATATCAGATATAGGTGTCGATAGGCATTTCAGATATAGGTGTCGATAGGCATTTCAGATATAGGTGTCGATAGGCATTTCAGATATAGGTGCCGATAGGCATTTGAGATATAGTTGCCGATTGGCATTTTAAAAATAGGTGCCGATAGGCATTTCAGATATAGAAGCCGATAGGCATTTCAAATATAGGTGCCGATAGGCATTCCAGATATGGTTGCCGATAGGCATTTCAAATATAGGTGCTGATAGGCATTTCAGATATAGGTGTCAATAGGCATTTCAGATATAGGTGTCGATAGGCATTTCAGATATAGGTGTCGATAGGCATTTCAGATATAGGTGTCGATAGGCATTTCAGATATAGGTGTCGACAGGCATTTCAGATATAGGTGTCGATAGGCATTTCAGATATAGGTGTCGATAGGCATTTCAGATATAGGTGCCGATAGGCATTTCAGATATAGTTGCCGATTGGCAGTTTAAAAATAGGTGCCGATAGGCATTTCAGATATAGAAGCCGATAGGCATTTCAAATATAGGTGTCGATAGGCATTCCAGATATGGATGCCGATAGGCATTTCAAATATAGGTGCTGATAGGCATTTCAGATGTAGTTTCCGATAGGCATTTCAAAAATAGGTGTCGATAGGCATCTCAGATATAGGTGTCGATAGGCATTTCAGATATAGGTGTCGATAGGCATTTCAGATATAGGTGTCGATAGGCATTTCAGATATAGGTGTCGATAGGCATTTCAGATATAGGTGTCGATAGGCATTTCAGATATAGGTGTCGATAGGCATTTCAGATATAGGTGTCGATAGGCATTTCAAATATAGGTGCTGATAGGCATTTCAGATGTAGTTTCCGATAGGCATTTCAAAAATAGGTGTCGATAGGCATTTCAGATATAGGTGTCGATAGGCATTTCAGATAAGGTGTCGATAGGCATTTCAGATATAGGTGTCGATAGGCATTTCAGATATAGGTGTCGATAGGCATTTCAGATATAGGTGTCGATAGGCATTTCAGATATAGGTGTCGATAGGCATTTCAGATATAGGTGTCGATAGGCATTTCAGATATAGGTGCCGATAGGCATTTCAGATATAGTTGCCGATTGGCATTTTAAAAATAGGTGCCGATAGGCATTTCAGATATAGAAGCCGATAGGCATTTCAAATATAGGTGCCGATAGGCATTCCAGATATGGTTGCCGATAGGCATTTCAGATGTAGTTTCCGATAGGCATTTCAAAAATAGGTGTTTATAGGCATTTCAGATATAGGTGTCGATAGGCATTTCAGATATATGTGTCGATAGGCATTTCAGATATAGGTGTCGATAGGCATTTCAGATATAGGTGTCGATAGGCATTTCAGATATAGGTGTCGATAGGCATTTCAGATATAGGTGTCGATAGGCATTTCAGATATAGGTGTCGATAGGCATTTCAGATATAGGTGCCGATAGGCATTTCAGATATAGTTGCCGATTGGCATTTTAAAAATAGGTGCCGATAGGCATTTCAGATATAGAAGCCGATAGGCATTTCAAATATAGGTGCCGATAGGCATTCCAGATATGGTTGCCGATAGGCATTTCAAATATAGGTGCTGATAGGCATTTCAGATGTAGTTTCCGATAGGCATTTCAAAAATAGGTGTCGATAGGCATTTCAGATATAGGTGTCGATAGGCATTTCAGATATAGGTGTCGATAGGCATTTCAGATATAGGTGTCGATAGGCATTTCAGATATAGGTGTCGATAGGCATTTCAGATATAGGTGTCGATAGGCATTTCAGATATAGGTGTCGATAGGCATTTCAGATATAGGTGCTGATAGGCATTTCAGATATAGTTGACGATTGGCATTTTAAAAATAGGTGCCGATAGGCATTTCAGATATAGAAGCCGATAGGCATTTCAAATATAGGTGCCGATAGGCATTCCAGATATGGTTGCCGATAGGCATTTCAAATATAGGTGCTGATAGGCATTTCAGATGTAGTTTCCGATAGGCATTTCAAAAATAGGTGTCGATAGGCATTTCAGATATAGGTGTCGATAGGTATTTCAGATATAGGTGTCGATATACATTTCAGATATAGGTGTCGATAGGCATTTCAGATATAGGTGTCGATAGGCATTTCAGATATAGTTGCCGATTGGCATTTTAAAAATAGGTGTCGATAGGCATTTCAGATATAGAAGCCGATAGGCATTTCAAATATAGGTGCCGATAGGCATTCCAGATATGGTTGCCGATAGGCATTTCAAATATAGGTGCTGATAGGCATTTCAGATGTAGTTTCCGATAGGCATTTCAAAAATAGGTGCCGATAGGCATTTCAAATATAGAAGCCGATAGGCATTTCAAATATAGGTGCCAATAGGCATTCCAGATATGGTTGCCGATAGGCATTTCAAATATAGGTGCTGATAGGCATTTCAGATGTAGTTTCCGATAGGCATTTCAAAAATAGGTGTCGATAGGCATTTCAGATATAGGTGTCGATAGGCATTTCAGATATAGGTGTCGATAGGCATTTCAGATATAGGTGTCGATAGGCAATTCAGATATAGGTGTCGATAGGCATTTCAGATATAGGTGTCGATAGGCATTTCAGATATAGGTGTCGATAGGCATTTCAGATATAGGAGTCGATAGGCATTTCAGATATAGGTGCCGATAGGCATTTCAGATATAGTTGCCGATTGGCATTTTAAAAATAGGTGCCGATAGGCATTTCAGATATAGAAGCCGATAGGCATTTCAAATATAGGTGCCGATAGGCATTCCAGATATGGTTGCCGATAGGCATTTCAAATATAGGTGCTGATAGGCATTTCAGATGTAGTTTTCGATAGGCATTTCAAAAATAGGTGTGGATAGGCATTTCAGATATAGGTGTCGATAGGCATTTCAGATATAGGTGTCGATAGGCATTTCAGATATAGGAGTCGATAGGCATTTCAGATATAGGTGTCGATAGGCATTTCAGATATAGTTGCCGATTGGCATTTTAAAAATAGGTGCCGATAGGCATTTCAGATATAGAAGCCGATAGGCATTTCAAATATAGGTGCCAATAGGCATTCCAGATATGGTTGCCGATAGGCATTTCAAATATAGGTGCTGATAGGCATTTCAGATGTAGTTTCCGATAGGCATTTCAAAAATAGGTGTCGATAGGCATTTCAGATATAGGTGTCGATAGGCATTTCAGATATAGGTGTCGTTAGGCATTTCAGATATAGGTGTCGATAGGCATTTCAGATATAGGTGTCGATAGGCATTTCAGATGTAGTTTCCGATAGGCATTTCAAAAATAGGTGTGGATAGGCATTTCAGATATAGGTGTCGATAGGCATTTCAGATATAGTTGCCGATTGGCATTTTAAAAATAGGTGCCGATAGGCATTTCAGATATAGAAGCCGATAGGCATTTCAAATATAGGTGCCGATAGGCATTCCAGATATGGTTGCCGATAGGCATTCCAAATATAGGTGCTGATAGGCATTTCAGATGTAGTTTCCGATAGGCATTTCAAAAATAGGTGTCGATAGGCATTTCAGATATAGGTGTCGATAGGCATTTCAGATATAGGTGTCGTTAGGCATTTCAGATATAGGTGTCGATAGGCATTTCAGATATAGGTGTCGATAGGCATTTCAGATATAGGTGTCGATAGGCATTTTAGATATAGGTGTCGATAGGCATTTCAGATATAGGTGTCGATAGGCATTTCAGATATAGGTGTCGATAGGCATTTCAGATATAGGTGCCGATAGGCATTTCAGATATAGTTGCCGATTGGCATTTTAAAAAAAGGTGCCGATAGGCATTTCAGATATAGTAGCCGATAGGCATTTCAAATATAGGTGCCAATAGGCATTCCAGATATGGTTGCCGATAGGCATTTCAAATATAGGTGCTGATAGGCATTTCAGATGTAGTTTCCGATAGGCATTTCAGATGTAGTTTCCGATAGGCATTTCAAAAATAGGTGTCGATAGGCATTTCAGATATAGGTGTCGATAGGCATTTCAGATATAGGTGTCGATAGGCATTTCAGATATAGGTGTCGATAGGCATTTCAGATATAGGTGTCGATAGGCATTTCAGATATAGGTGTCGATAGGCATTTCAGATATAGGTGTCGATAGGCATTTCAGATATAGGAGTCGATAGGCATTTCAGATATAGGTGCCGATAGGCATTTCAGATATAGTTGCCGATTGGCATTTTAAAAATAGGTGCCGATAGGCATTTCAGATATAGAAGCCGATAGGCATTTCAAATATAGGTGCCAATAGGCATTTCAAATATAGGTGCTGATAGGCATTTCAGATGTAGTTTCCGATAGGCATTTCAAAAATAGGTGTCGATAGGCATTTCAGATATAGGTGTCGATAGGCATTTCAGATATAGGTGTCGATAGGCATTTCAGATATAGGTGTCGATAGGCATTTCAGATATAGGTGTCGATAGGCATTTCAGATATAGGTGTCGATAGGCATTTCAGATATAGGTGTCGATAGGCATTTCAGATATAGGTGTCGATAGGCATTTCAGATATAGAAGCCGATAGGCATTTCAAATATAGGTGCCTATAGGCATTCCAGATATGGTTGCCGATAGGCATTTCAAATATAGGTGCTGATAGGCATTTCAGATGTAGTTTCCGATAGGCATTTCAAAAATAGGTGTCGATAGGCATTTCAGATATAAGTGTCGATAGGCATTTCAGATATAGGTGTCGATAGGCATTTCAGATATAGGTGTCGATAGGCATTTCAGATATAGGTGTCGATAGGCATTTCAGATATAGGTGTCGATAGGCATTTCAGATATAGGTGTCGATAGGCATTTCAGATATAGGTGTCAATAGGCATTTCAGATATAGGTGTCGATAGGCATTTCAGATATAGGTGTCGATAGGCATTTCAGATAAAGGTGTCAATAGGCATTTCAGATATAGGTGCCGATAGGCATTTCAGATATAGTTGCCGATTGGCATTTTAATAATAGGAGCCGATAGGCATTTCAGATATAGAAGCCGATAGGCATTTCAAATATAAGTGCCGATAGGCATTCCAGATATGGTTGCCGATAGGCATTTCAAATATAGGTGCTGATAGGCATTTCAGATGTAGTTTCCGATAGGCATTTCAAAAATAGGTGTCGATAGGCATTTCAGATATAGGTGTCGATAGGCATTTCAGATATAGGTGTCGATAGGCATTTCAGATATAGATGTCGATAGGCATTTCAGATATAGGTGTCGATAGGCATTTCAGATATAGGTGTCGATAGGCATTTCAGATATAGGTGTCGATAGGCATTTCAAATATAGGTGCTGATAGGCATTTCAGATGTAGTTTCCGATAGGCATTTCAAAAATAGGTGTCGATAGGCATTTCAGATATAGGTGTCGATAGGCATTTCAGATATAGGTGTCGATAGGCATTTCAGATATAGGTGTCGATAGGCATTTCAGATATAGGTGTCGATAGGCATTTCAGATATAGGTGTCGATAGGCATTTCAGATATAGGTGTCGATAGGCATTTCAGATATAGGTGTCGATAGGCATTTCAGATATAGGTGTCGATAGGCATTTCAGATATAGGTGCCGATAGGCATTTCAGATATAGTTGCCGATTGGCATTTTAAAAATAGGTGCCGATAGGCATTTTAGATATAGAAGCCGATAGGCATTTCAAATATAGGTGCCAATAGGCATTCCAGATATGGTTGCCGATAGGCATTTCAGATGTAGTTTCCGATAGGCATTTCAAAAATAGGTGTTTATAGGCATTTCAGATATGGGTGTCGATAGGCATTTCAGATATATGTGTCGATAGGCATTTCAGATATAGGTGTCGATAGGCATTTCAGATATAGGTGTCGATAGGCATTTCAGATATAGGTGTCGATAGGCATTTCAGATATAGGTGTCGATAGGCATTTCAGATATAGGTGTCGATAGGCATTTCAGATATAGGTGCCGATAGGCATTTCAGATATAGTTGCCGATTGGCATTTTAAAAATAGGTGCCGATAGGCATTTCAGATATAGAAGCCGATAGGCATTTCAAATATAGGTGCCGATAGGCATTCCAGATATGGTTGCCGATAGGCATTTCAAATATAGGTGCTGATAGGCATTTCAGATGTAGTTTCCGATAGGCATTTCAAAAATAGGTGTCGATAGGCATTTCAGATATAGGTGTCGATAGGCATTTCAGATATAGGTGTCGATAGGCATTTCAGATATAGGTGTCGATAGGCATTTCAGATATAGGTGTCGATAGGCATTTCAGATATAGGTGTCGATAGGCATTTCAGATATAGGTGTCGATAGGCATTTCAGATATAGGTGCCGATAGGCATTTCAGATATAGTTGACGATTGGCATTTTAAAAATAGGTGCCGATAGGCATTTCAGATATAGAAGCCGATAGGCATTTCAAATATAGGTGCCGATAGGCATTCCAGATATGGTTGCCGATAGGCATTTCAAATATAGGTGCTGATAGGCATTTCAGATGTAGTTTCCGATAGGCATTTCAAAAATAGGTGTCGATAGGCATTTCAGATATAGGTGTCGATAGGTATTTCAGATATAGGTGTCGATATACATTTCAGATATAGGTGTCGATAGGCATTTCAGATATAGGTGTCGATAGGCATTTCAGATATAGTTGCCGATTGGCATTTTAAAAATAGGTGTCGATAGGCATTTCAGATATAGAAGCCGATAGGCATTTCAAATATAGGTGCCGATAGGCATTCCAGATATGGTTGCCGATAGGCATTTCAAATATAGGTGCTGATAGGCATTTCAGATGTAGTTTCCGATAGGCATTTCAAAAATAGGTGCCGATAGGCATTTCAAATATAGAAGCCGATAGGCATTTCAAATATAGGTGCCAATAGGCATTCCAGATATGGTTGCCGATAGGCATTTCAAATATAGGTGCTGATAGGCATTTCAGATGTAGTTTCCGATAGGCATTTCAAAAATAGGTGTCGATAGGCATTTCAGATATAGGTGTCGATAGGCATTTCAGATATAGGTGTCGATAGCCATTTCAGATATAGGTGTCGATAGGCAATTCAGATATAGGTGTCGATAGGCATTTCAGATATAGGTGTCGATAGGCATTTCAGATATAGGTGTCGATAGGCATTTCAGATATAGGAGTCGATAGGCATTTCAGATATAGGTGCCGATAGGCATTTCAGATATAGTTGCCGATTGGCATTTTAAAAATAGGTGCCGATAGGCATTTCAGATATAGAAGCCGATAGGCATTTCAAATATAGGTGCCGATAGGCATTCCAGATATGGTTGCCGATAGGCATTTCAAATATAGGTGCTGATAGGCATTTCAGATGTAGTTTTCGATAGGCATTTCAAAAATAGGTGTGGATAGGCATTTCAGATATAGGTGTCGATAGGCATTTCAGATATAGGTGTCGATAGGCATTTCAGATATAGGAGTCGATAGGCATTTCAGATATAGGTGTCGATAGGCATTTCAGATATAGTTGCCGATTGGCATTTTAAAAATAGGTGCCGATAGGCATTTCAGATATAGAAGCCGATAGGCATTTCAAATATAGGTGCCAATAGGCATTCCAGATATGGTTGCCGATAGGCATTTCAAATATAGGTGCTGAGAGGCATTTCAGATGTAGTTTCCGATAGGCATTTCAAAAATAGGTGTCGATAGGCATTTCAGATATAGGTGTCGATAGGCATTTCAGATATAGGTGTCGTTAGGCATTTCAGATATAGGTGTCGATAGGCATTTCAGATATAGGTGTCGATAGGCATTTCAGATGTAGTTTCCGATAGGCATTTCAAAAATAGGTGTGGATAGGCATTTCAGATATAGGTGTCGATAGGCATTTCAGATATAGTTGCCGATTGGCATTTTAAAAATAGGTGCCGATAGGCATTTCAGATATAGAAGCCGATAGGCATTTCAAATATAGGTGCCGATAGGCATTCCAGATATGGTTGCCGATAGGCATTCCAAATATAGGTGCTGATAGGCATTTCAGATGTAGTTTCCGATAGGCATTTCAAAAATAGGTGTCGATAGGCATTTCAGATATAGGTGTCGATAGGCATTTCAGATATAGGTGTCGTTAGGCATTTCAGATATAGGTGTCGATAGGCATTTCAGATATAGGTGTCGATAGGCATTTCAGATATAGGTGTCGATAGGCATTTCAGATATAGGTGTCGATAGGCATTTCAGATATAGGTGTCGATAGGCATTTCAGATATAGGTGTCGATAGGCATTTCAGATATAGGTGCCGATAGGCATTTCAGATATAGTTGCCGATTGGCATTTTAAAAATAGGTGCCGATAGGCATTTCAGATATAGAAGCCGATAGGCATTTCAAATATAGGTGCCAATAGGCATTCCAGATATGGTTGCCGATAGGCATTTCAAATATAGGTGCTGATAGGCATTTCAGATGTAGTTTCCGATAGGCATTTCAGATATAGTTGCCGATTGGCATTTTAAAAATAGGTGCCGATAGGCATTTCAGATATAGAAGCCGATAGGCATTTCAAATATAGGTGCCGATAGGCATTTCAAATATAGGTGCTGATAGGCATTTCAGATGTAGTTTCCGATAGGCATTTCAAAAATAGGTGTCGATAGGCATTTCAGATATAGGTGTCGATAGGCATTTCAGATATAGGTGTCGATAGGCATTTCAGATATAGGTGTCGATAGGCATTTCAGATATAGGTGTCGATAGGCATTTCAGATATAGGTGTCGATAGGCATTTCAGATATAGGTGTCGATAGGCATTTCAGATATAGGTGTCGATAGGCATTTCAGATATAGAAGCCGATAGGCATTTCAAATATAGGTGCCTATAGGCATTCCAGATATGGTTGCCGATAGGCATTTCAAATATAGGTGCTGATAGGCATTTCAGATGTAGTTTCCGATAGGCATTTCAAAAATAGGTGTCGATAGGCATTTCAGATATAGGTGTCAATAGGCATTTCAGATATAGGTGTCGATAGGCATTTCAGATATAGGTGTCGATAGGCATTTCAGATATAGGTGTCGATAGGCATTTCAGATATAGGTGTCGATAGGCATTTCAGATATAGGTGTCGATAGGCATTTCAGATATAGGTGTCGATAGGCATTTCAGATATAGGTGCCGATAGGCATTTCAGATATAGTTGCCGATTGGCAGTTTAAAAATAGGTGCCGATAGGCATTTCAGATATAGAAGCCGATAGGCATTTCAAATATAGGTGCCGATAGGCATTCCAGATATGGTTGCCGATAGGCATTTCAAATATAGGTGCTGATAGGCATTTCAGATGTAGTTTCCGATAGGCATTTCAAAAATAGGTGTCGATAGGCATTTCAGATATAGGTGTCGATAGGCATTTCAGATATAGGTGTCGATAGGCATTTCAGATATAGGTGTCGATAGGCATTTCAGATATAGGTGTCGATAGGCATTTCAGATATAGGTGTCGATAGGCATTTCAGATATAGGTGTCGATAGGCATTTCAGATATAGGTGTCGATAGGCATTTCAGATATAGGTGCCGATAGGCATTTCAGATATAGTTGCCGATTGGCATTTTAAAAATAGGTGCTGATAGGCATTTCAGATATAGAAGCCGATAGGCATTTCAAATATAGGTGCCGATAGGCATTCCAGATATGGTTGCCGATAGGCATTTCAAATATAGCTGCTGATAGGCATTTCAGATGTAGTTTCCGATAGGCATTTCAAAAATAGGTGTCGATAGGCATTTTAGATATAGGTGTCGATAGGCATTTCAGATATAGGTGTCGATAGGCATTTCAGATATAGGTGTCGATAGGCATTTCAGATATAGGTGTCGATAGGCATTTCAGATATAGGTGTCGATAGGCATTTCAGATATAGGTGTCGATAGGCATTTCAGATATAGGTGTCGATAGGCATTTCAGATATAGGTGTCGATAGGCATTTCAGATATAGGTGCCGATAGGCATTTCGGATATAGTTGCCGATTGGCATTTTAAAAATAGGTGCCGATAGGCATTTCAGATATAGAAGCCGATAGGCATTTCAAATATAAGTGCCGATAGGCATTCCAGATATGGTTGCCGATAGGCATTTCAAATATAGGTGCTGATAGGCATTTCAGATGTAGTTTCCGATAGGCATTTCAAAAATAGGTGTCGATAGGCATTTCAGATATAGGTGTCGATAGGCATTTCAGATATAGGTGTCGATAGGCATTTCAGATATAGGTGTCGATAGGCATTTCAGATATAGGTGTCGATAGGCATTTCAGATATAGGTGTCGATAGGCATTTCAGATATAGGTGTCGATAGGCATTTCAGATATAGGTGCCGATAGGCATTTCAGATATAGTTGCCGATTGGCATTTTAAAAATAGGTGCCGATAGGCATTTCAGATATAGAAGCCGATAGGCATTTCAAATATAGGTGCCGATAGGCATTCCAGTAATGGTTGCCGATAGGCATTTCAAATATAGGTGCTGATAGGCATTTCAGATGTAGTTTCCGATAGGCATTTCAAAAATAGGTGTCGATAGGCATTTTAGATATAGGTGTCGATAGGCATTTCAGATATAGGTGTCGATAGGCATTTCAGATATAGGTGTCGATAGGCATTTCAGATATAGGTGTCGATAGGCATTTCAGATATAGGTGTCGATAGGCATTTCAGATATAGGTGTCGATAGGCATTTCAGATATAGGTGTCGATAGGCATTTCAGATAAAGGTGTCGATAGGCATTTCAGATATAGGTGCCGATAGGCATTTCAGAAGTATTTGCCGATTGGCATTTTAAAAATAGGAGCCGATAGGCATTTCAGATATAGAAGCCGATAGGCATTTCAAATATAAGTGCCGATAGGCATTCCAGATATGGTTGCCGATAGGCATTTCAAATATAGGTGCTGATAGGCATTTCAGATGTAGTTTCCGATAGGCATTTCAAAAATAGGTGTCGATAGGCATTTCAGATATAGGTGTCGATAGGCATTTCAGATATAGGTGTCGATAGGCATTTCAGATATAGATGTCGATAGGCATTTCAGATATAGGTGTCGATAGGCATTTCAGATATAGGTGTCGATAGGCATTTTAGATATAGGTGTCGATAGGCATTTCAAATATAGGTGCTGATAGGCATTTCAGATGTAGTTTCCGATAGGCATTTCAAAAATAGGAGTCGATAGGCATTTCAGATATAGGTGTCGATAGGCATTTCAGATATAGGTGTCGATAGGCATTTCAGATATAGGTGTCGATAGGCATTTCAGATATAGGTGTCGATAGGCATTTCAGATATAGGTGTCGATAGGCATTTCAGATATAGGTGTCGATAGGCATTTCAGATATAGGTGTCGATAGGCATTTCAGATATAGGTGTCGATAGGCATTTCAGATATAGGTGCCGATAGGCATTTCAGATATAGTTGCCGATTGGCATTTTAAAAATAGGTGCCGATAGGCATTTCAGATATAGAAGCCGATAAGCATTTCAAATATAGGTGCCGATAGGCATTCCAGATATGTTTGCCGATAGGCATTTCAAATATAGGTGCTGATAGGCATTTCAGATGTAGTTTCCGATAGGCATTTAAAATAGGTGTCGATAGGCATTTCAGATATAAGTGTCGATAGGCATTTCAGATATAGGTGTCGATAGGCATTTCAGATATAGGTGTCGATAGGCATTTCAGATATAGGTGTCGATAGGCATTTCAGATATAGGTGTCGATAGGCATTTCAGATATAGGTGTCGATAGGCATTTCAGATATAGGTGTCGATAGGCATTTCAGATATAGGTGCCGATAGGCATTTCAGATATAGTTGCCGATTGGCATTTTAAAAATAGGTGCCGATAGGCATTTCAGATATAGAAGCCGATAGGCATTTCAAATATAGGTGCCGATAGGCATTCCAGATATGGTTGCCGATAGGCATTTCAAATATAGGTGCTGATAGGCATTTCAGATGTAGTTTCCGATAGGCATTTCAAAAATAGGTGTCGATAGGCATTTCAGATATAGGTGTCGATAGGCATTTCAGATATAGGTGTCGATAGGCATTTCAGATATAGGTGTCGATAGGCATTTCAGATATAGGTGTCGATAGGCATTTCAGATATAGGTGTCGATAGGCATTTCAGATATAGGTGTCGATAGGCATTTCAGATATAGGAGTCGATAGGCATTTCAGATATAGGTGCCGATAGGCATTTCAGATATAGTTGCCGATTGGCATTTTAAAAATAGGTGCCGATAGGCATTTCAGATATAGAAGCCGATAGGCATTTCAAATATAGGTGCCGAAGGCATTCCAGATATGGTTACCGATAGGCATTTCAAATATAGGTGCTGATAGGCATTTCAGATGTAGTTTCCGATAGGCATTTCAAAAATAGGTGTCGATAGGCATTTCAGATATAGGTGTCGATAGGCATTTCAGATATTGGTGTCGATAGGCATTTCAGATATAGGTGCCGATAGGCATTTCAGATATAGGTGTCGATAGGCATTTCAGATATAGGTGTCGATAGGCATTTCAGATATAGGTGTCAATAGGCATTTCAGATATAGGTGTCGATAGGCATTTCAGATATAGGTGCCGATAGGCATTTCAGATATAATTGCCGATTGGCATTTTAAAACTAGGTGCCGATAGGCATTTCAGATATAGAAGCCGATAGGCATTTCAAATATAGGTGCCGATAGGCATTCCAGATATGGTTGCCGATAGGCATTTCAAATATAGGTGCTGATAGGCATTTCAGATGTAGTTTCCGATAGGCATTTCAAAAATAGGTGTCGATAGGCATTTCAGATATAGGTGTCGATAGGCATTTCAGATATAGGTGTCGATAGGCATTTCAGATATAGGTGTCGATAGGCATTTCAGATATAGGTGTCGATAGGCATTTCAGATATAGGTGTCGATAGGCATTTTAGATATAGGTGTCGATAGGCATTTCAGATATAGGTGTCGATAGGCATTTCAGATATAGAAGCCGATAGGCATTTCAAATATAGGTGCCTATAGGCATTCCAGATATGGTTGCCGATAGGCATTTCAAATATAGGTGCTGATAGGCATTTCAGATGTAGTTTCCGATAGGCATTTCAAAAATAGGTGTCGATAGGCATTTCAGATATATGTGTCGATAGGCATTTCAGATATAGGTGTCGATAGGCATTTCAGATATAGGTGTCGATAGGCATTTCAGATATAGGTGTCGATAGGCATTTCAGATATAGGTGTCGATAGGCATTTCAGATATATGTGTCGATAGGCATTTCAGATATAGGTGTCGATAGGCATTTCAGATATAGGTGCCGATAGGCATTTCAGATATAGTTGCCGATTGGCAGTTTAAAAATAGGTGCCGATAGGCATTTCAGATATAGAAGCCGATAGGCATTTCAAATATAGGTGCCGATAGGCATTCCAGATATGGTTGCCGATAGGCATTTCAAATATAGGTGCTGATAGGCATTTCAGATGTAGTTTCCGATAGGCATTTCAAAAATAGGTGTCGATAGGCATTTCAGATATAGGTGTCGATAGGCATTTCAGATATAGGTGTCGATAGGCATTTCAGATATAGGTGTCGATAGGCATTTCAGATATAGGTGTCGATAGGCATTTCAGATATAGGTGTCGATAGGCATTTCAGATATAGGTGTCGATAGGCATTTCAGATATAGGTGTCGATAGGCATTTCAGATATAGGTGCCGATAGGCATTTCAGATATAGTTGCCGATTGGCATTTTAAAAATAGGTGCTGATAGGCATTTCAGATATAGAAGCCGATAGGCATTTCAAATATAGGTGCCGATAGGCATTCCAGATATGGTTGCCGATAGGCATTTCAAATATAGGTGCTGATAGGCATTTCAGATGTAGTTTCCGATAGGCATTTCAAAAATAGGTGTCGATAGGCATTTTAGATATAGGTGTCGATAGGCATTTCAGATATAGGTGTCGATAGGCATTTCAGATATAGGTGTCGATAGGCATTTCAGATATAGGTGTCGATAGGCATTTCAGATATAGGTGTCGATAGGCATTTCAGATATAGGTGTCGATAGGCATTTCAGATATAGGTGTCGATAGGCATTTCAGATATAGGTGCCGATAGGCATTTCGGATATAGTTGCCGATTGGCATTTTAAAAATAGGTGCCGATAGGCATTTCAGATATAGAAGCCGATAGGCATTTCAAATATAGGTGCCGATAGGCATTCCAGATATGGTTGCCGATAGGCATTTCAAATATAGCTGCTGATAGGCATTTCAGATGTAGTTTCCGATAGGCATTTCAAAAATAGGTGTCGATAGGCATTTTAGATATAGGTGTCGATAGGCATTTCAGATATAGGTGTCGATAGGCATTTCAGATATAGGTGTCGATAGGCATTTCAGATATAGGTGTCGATAGGCATTTCAGATATAGGTGTCGATAGGCATTTCAGATATAGGTGTCGATAGGCATTTCAGATATAGGTGTCGATAGGCATTTCAGATATAGGTGTCGATAGGCATTTCAGATATAGGTGCCGATAGGCATTTCGGATATAGTTGCCGATTGGCATTTTAAAAATAGGTGCCGATAGGCATTTCAGATATAGAAGCCGATAGGCATTTCAAATATAAGTGCCGATAGGCATTCCAGATATGGTTGCCGATAGGCATTTCAAATATAGGTGCTGATAGGCATTTCAGATGTAGTTTCCGATAGGCATTTCAAAAATAGGTGTCGATAGGCATTTCAGATATAGGTGTCGATAGGCATTTCAGATATAGGTGTCGATAGGCATTTCAGATATAGGTGTCGATAGGCATTTCAGATATAGGTGTCGATAGGCATTTCAGATATAGGTGTCGATAGGCATTTCAGATATAGGTGTCGATAGGCATTTCAGATATAGGTGCCGATAGGCATTTCAGATATAGTTGCCGATTGGCATTTTAAAAATAGGTGCCGATAGGCATTTCAGATATAGAAGCCGATAGGCATTTCAAATATAGGTGCCGATAGGCATTCCAGTAATGGTTGCCGATAGGCATTTCAAATATAGGTGCTGATAGGCATTTCAGATGTAGTTTCCGATAGGCATTTCAAAAATAGGTGTCGATAGGCATTTTAGATAGAGGTGTCGATAGGCATTTCAGAAGTATTAGCCGATTGGCATTTTAAAAATAGGAGCCGATAGGCATTTCAGATATAGAAGCCGATAGGCATTTCAAATATAAGTGCCGATAGGCATTCCAGATATGGTTGCCGATAGGCATTTCAAATATAGGTGCTGATAGGCATTTCAGATGTAGTTTCCGATAGGCATTTCAAAAATAGGTGTCGATAGGCATTTCAGATATAGGTGTCGATAGGCATTTCAGATATAGGTGTCGATAGGCATTTCAGATATAGATGTCGATAGGCATTTCAGATATAGGTGTCGATAGGCATTTCAGATATAGGTGTCGATAGGCATTTTAGATATAGGTGTCGATAGGCATTTCAAATATAAGTGCTGATAGGCATTTCAGATGTAGTTTCCGATAGGCATTTAAAAAATAGGAGTCGATATGCATTTCAGATATAGGTGTCGATAGGCATTTCAGATATAGGTGTCGATAGGCATTTCAGATATAGGTGTCGATAGGCATTTCAGATATAGGTGCCGATAGGCATTTCAGATATAGTTGCCGATTGGCATTTTAAAAATAGGTGCCGATAGGCATTTCAGATATAGAAGCCGATAAGCATTTCAAATATAGGTGCCGATAGGCATTCCAGATATGTTTGCCGATAGGCATTTCAAATATAGGTGCTGATAGGCATTTCAGATGTAGTTTCCGATAGGCATTTAAAATAGGTGTCGATAGGCATTTCAGATATAAGTGTCGATAGGCATTTCAGATATAGGTGTCGATAGGCATTTCAGATATAGGTGTCGATAGGCATTTCAGATATAGGTGTCGATAGGCATTTCAGATATAGGTGCCGATAGGCATTTCAGATATAGTTGCCGATTGGCATTTTAAAAATAGGTGCCGATAGGCATTTCAGATATAGAAGCCGATAGGCATTTCAAATATAGGTGCCGATAGGCATTCCAGATATGGTTGCCGATAGGCATTTCAAATATAGGTGCTGATAGGCATTTCAGATGTAGTTTCCGATAGGCATTTCAAAAATAGGTGTCGATAGGCATTTCAGATATAGGTGTCGATAGGCATTTCAGATATAGGTGTCGATAGGCATTTCAGATATAGGTGTCGATAGGCATTTCAGATATAGGTGTCGATAGGCATTTCAGATATAGGTGTCGATAGGCATTTCAGATATAGGTGTCGATAGGCATTTCAGATATAGGAGTCGATAGGCATTTCAGATATAGGTGCCGATAGGCATTTCAGATATAGTTGCCGATTGGCATTTTAAAAATAGGTGCCGATAGGCATTTCAGATATAGAAGCCGATAGGCATTTCAAATATAGGTGCCGAAGGCATTCCAGATATGGTTGCCGATAGGCATTTCAAATATAGGTGCTGATAGGCATTTCAGATGTAGTTTCCGATAGGCATTTCAAAAATAGGTGTCGATAGGCATTTCAGATATAGGTGTCGATAGGCATTTCAGATATTGGTGTCGATAGGCATTTCAGATATAGGTGCCGATAGGCATTTCAGATATAGGTGTCGATAGGCATTTCAGATATAGGTGTCGATAGGCATTTCAGATATAGGTGTCAATAGGCATTTCAGATATAGGTGTCGATAGGCATTTCAAATATAGGTGCCGATAGGCATTTCAGATATAATTGCCGATTGGCATTTTAAAAATAGGTGCCGATAGGCATTTCAGATATAGAAGCCGATAGGCATTTCAAATATAGGTGCCGATAGGCATTCCAGATATGGTTGCCGATAGGCATTTCAAATATAGGTGCTGATAGGCATTTCAGATGTAGTTTCCGATAGGCATTTCAAAAATAGGTGTCGATAGGCATTTCAGATATAGGTGTCGATAGGCATTTCAGATATAGGTGTCGATAGGCATTTCAGATATAGGTGTCGATAGGCATTTCAGATATAGGTGTCGATAGGCATTTCAGATATAGGTGTCGATAGGCATTTCAGATATAGGTGTCGATAGGCATTTCAGATATAGGTGTCGATAGGCATTTCAGATATAGAAGCCGATAGGCATTTCAAATATAGGTGCCTATAGGCATTCCAGATATGGTTGCCGATAGGCATTTCAAATATAGGTGCTGATAGGCATTTCAGATGTAGTTTCCGATAGGCATTTCAAAAATAGGTGTCGATAGGCATTTCAGATATATGTGTCGATAGGCATTTCAGATATAGGTGTCGATAGGCATTTCAGATATAGGTGTCGATAGGCATTTCAGATATAGGTGTCGATAGGCATTTCAGATATAGGTGTCGATAGGCATTTCAGATATATGTGTCGATAGGCATTTCAGATATAGGTGTCGATAGGCATTTCAGATATAGGTGCCGATAGGCATTTCAGATATAGTTGCCGATTGGCAGTTTAAAAATAGGTGCCGATAGGCATTTCAGATATAGAAGCCGATAGGCATTTCAAATATAGGTGCCGATAGGCATTCCAGATATGGTTGCCGATAGGCATTTCAAATATAGGTGCTGATAGGCATTTCAGATGTAGTTTCCGATAGGCATTTCAAAAATAGGTGTCGATCGGCATTTCAGATATAGGTGTCGATAGGCATTTCAGATATAGGTGTCGATAGGCATTTCAGATATAGGTGTCGATAGGCATTTCAGATATAGGTGTCGATAGGCATTTCAGATATAGGTGTCGATAGGCATTTCAGATATAGGTGTCGATAGGCATTTCAGATATAGGTGTCGATAGGCATTTCAGATATAGGTGCCGATAGGCATTTCAGATATAGTTGCCGATTGGCATTTTAAAAATAGGTGCTGATAGGCATTTCAGATATAGAAACCGATAGGCATTTCAAATATAGGTGCCGATAGGCATTCCAGATATGGTTGCCGATAGGCATTTCAAATATAGGTGCTGATAGGCATTTCAGATGTAGTTTCCGATAGGCATTTCAAAAATAGGTGTCGATAGGCATTTTAGATATAGGTGTCGATAGGCATTTCAGATATAGGTGTCGATAGGCATTTCAGATATAGGTGTCGATAGGCATTTCAGATATAGGTGTCGATAGGCATTTCAGATATAGGTGTCGATAGGCATTTCAGATATAGGTGTCGATAGGCATTTCAGATATAGGTGTCGATAGGCATTTCAGATATTGGTGCCGATAGGCATTTCGGATATAGTTGCCGATTGGCATTTTAAAAATAGGTGCCGATAGGCATTTCAGATATAGAAGCCGATAGGCATTTCAAATATAAGTGCCGATAGGCATTCCAGATATGGTTGCCGATAGGCATTTCAAATATAGGTGCTGATAGGCATTTCAGATGTAGTTTCCGATAGGCATTTCAAAAATAGGTGTCGATAGGCATTTCATATATAGGTGTCGATAGGCATTTCAGATATAGGTGTCGAAAGGCATTTCAGATATAGGTGTCGATAGGCATTTCAGATATAGGTGTCGATAGGCATTTCAGATATAGGTGTCGATAGGCATTTCAGATATAGGTGTCGATAGGCATTTCAGATATAGGTGCCGATAGGCATTTCAGATATAGTTGCCGATTGGCATTTTAAAAACAGGTGCCGATAGGCATTTCAGATATAGAAGCCGATAGGCATTTCAAATATAGGTGCCGATAGGCATTCCAGATATGGTTGCCGATAGGCATTTCAAATATAGATGCTGATAGGCATTTCAGATGTAGTTTCCGATAGGCATTTCAAAAATAGGTGTCGATAGGCATTTTAGATATAGGTGTCGATAGGCATTTCAGATATAGGTGTCGATAGGCATTTCAGATATAGGTGTCGATAGGCATTTCAGATATAGGTGTCGATAGGCATTTCAGATATAGGTGTCGATAGGCATTTCAGATATAGGTGTCGATAGGCATTTCAGATATAGGTGTCGATAGGCATTTCAGATAAAGGTGTCGATAGGCATTTCAGATATAGGTGCCGATAGGCATTTCAGAAGTAGTTGCCGATTGGCATTTTAAAAATAGGAGCCGATAGGCATTTCAGATATAGAAGCCGATAGGCATTTCAAATATAAGTGCCGATAGGCATTCCAGATATGGTTGCCGATAGGCATTTCAAATATAGGTGCTGATAGGCATTTCAGATGTAGTTTCCGATAGGCATTTCAAAAATAGGTGTCGATAGGCATTTCAGATATAGGTGTCGATAGGCATTTCAGATATAGGTGTCGATAGGCATTTCAGATATAGATGTCGATAGGCATTTCAGATATAGGTGTCGATAGGCATTTCAGATATAGGTGTCGATAGGCATTTCAGATATAGGTGTCGATAGGCATTTCAAATATAGGTGCTGATAGGCATTTCAGATGTAGTTTCCGATAGGCATTTCAAAAATAGGAGTCGATAGGCATTTCAGATATAGGTGTCGATAGGCATTTCAGATATAGGTGTCGATAGGCATTTCAGATATAGGTGTCGATAGGCATTTCAGATATAGGTGTCGATAGGCAATTCAGATATAAGTGTCGATAGGCATTTCAGATATAGGTGTCGATAGGCATTTCAGATATAGGTGTCGATAGGCATTTCAGATATAGGTGTCGATAGGCATTTAAGATATAGGTGCCGATAGGCATATCAGATATAGTTGCCGATTGGCATTTTAAAAATAGGTGCCGATAGGCATTTCAGATATAGAAGCCGATAGGCATTTCAAATATCGGTGCCGATAGGCATTCCAGATATGGTTGCCGATAGGCATTTCAAATATAGGTGCTGATAGGCATTTCAGATGTAGTTTCCGATAGGCATTTCAAAAATAGGTGTCGATAGGTATTTCAGATATAAGTGTCGATAGGCATTTCAGATATAGGTGTCGATAGGCATTTCAGATATAGGTGTCGATAGGCATTTCAGATATAGGTGTCGATAGGCATTTCAGATATAGGTGTCGATAGGCATTTCAGATATAGGTGTCGATAGGCATTTCAGATATAGGTGTCGATAGGCATTTCAGATATAGGTGCCGATAGGCATTTCAGATATAGTTGCCGATTGGCATTTTAAAAATAGGTGCCGATAGGCATTTCAGATATAGAAGCCGATAGGCATTTCAAATATAGGTGCCGATAGGCATTCCAGATATGGTTGCCGATAGGCATTTCAAATATAGGTGCTGATAGGCATTTCAGATGTAGTTTCCGATAGGCATTTTA
This sequence comes from Venustoraphidia nigricollis, assembly GCA_034508555.1. Classification (NCBI taxonomy): domain Eukaryota; kingdom Metazoa; phylum Arthropoda; class Insecta; order Raphidioptera; family Raphidiidae; genus Venustoraphidia; species Venustoraphidia nigricollis. The sequence goes on along the minus strand of JAVRKA010000207.1, from coordinate 174,991 downwards.
AAAATAGGTGTCGATAGGCATTTCAGATATAGGTGTCGATAGGCATTTCAGATATAGGTGTCGATAGGCATTTCAGATATAGGTGTCGATAGGCTTTTCAGATATAGGTGTCGATAGGCATTTCAGATATAGGTGTCGATAGGCATTTCAGATATAGGTGTCGATAGGCATTTCAGATATAGGTGTCGATAGGCATTTCAGATATAGGTGCCGATAGGCATTTCAGATATAATTGCCGATTGGCATTTTAAAAATAGTTGCTGATAGGCATTTCAGATATAGAAGCCGATAGGCATTTCAAATATAGGTGCCGATAGGCATTCCAGATATGGTTGCCAATAGGCATTTCAAATATAGGTGCTGATAGGCATTTCAGATGAAGTTTCCGATAGGCATTTCAAAAATAGGTGTCGATAGGCATTTCAGATATAGGTGTCGATAGGCATTTCAGATATAGGTGTCGATAGGCATTTCAGATATAGGTGTCGATAGGCATTTCAGATATAGGTGTCGATAGGCATTTCAGATATAGGTGTCGATAGGCATTTCAGATATAGGTGTCGATAGGCATTTCAGATATAGGTGCCGATAGGCATTTCAGATATAGTTGCCGATTGGCAGTTTAAAAATAGGTGCCGATAGGCATTTCAAATATAGAAGCCGATAGGCATTTCAAATATAGGTGCCGATAGGCATTCCAGATATGGTTGCCGATAGGCATTTCAAATATAGGTGCTGATAGGCATTTCAGATGTAGTTTCCGATAGGCATTTCAAAAATAGGTGTCGATAGGCATTTCAGATATAGGTGTCGATAGGCATTTCAGATATAGGTGTCGATAGGCATTTCAGATATAGGTGTCGATAGGCATTTCAGATATAGGTGTCGATAGGCATTTCAGATATAGGTGTCGATAGGCATTTCAGATATAGGTGTCGATAGGCATTTCAGATATAGGTGTCGATAGGCATTTCAGATATAGGTGCCGATAGGCATTTCAGATATAGTTGCCGATTGGCTTTTTAAAAATAGGTGCCGATAGGCATTTCAGATATAGAAGCCGATAGGCATTTCAAATATAGGTGCCGATAGGCATTCCAGATATGGTTGCCGATAGGCATTTCAAATATAGGTGCTGATAGGCATTTCAGATGTAGTTTCCGATAGGCATTTCAAAAATAGGTGTCGATAGGCATTTCAGATATAGGTGTCGATAGGCATTTCAGATATAGGTGTCGATAGGCATTTCAGATATAGGTGTCGATAGGCATTTCAGATATATGTGTCGATAGGCATTTCAGATATAGGTGTCGATAGGCATTTCAGATATAGGTGCCGATAGGCATTTCAGATATAGTTGCCGATTGGCAGTTTAAAAATAGGTGCCGATAGGCATTTCAGATATAGAAGCCGATAGGCATTTCAAATATAGGTGCCGATAGGCATTCCAGATATGGTTGCCGATAGGCATTTCAAATATAGGTGCTGATAGGCATTTCAGATGTAGTTTCCGATAGGCATTTCAAAAATAGGTGTCGATAGGCATTTCAGATATAGGTGTCGATAGGCATTTCAGATATAGGTGTCGATAGGCATTTCAGATATAGGTGTCGATAGGCATTTCAGATATAGGTGTCGATAGGCATTTCAGATATAGGTGTCGATAGGCATTTCAGATATAGGTGTCGATAGGCATTTCAGATATAGGTGTCGATAGGCATTTCAGATATAGGTGCCGATAGGCATTTCAGATATAGTTGCCGATTGGCATTTTAAAAATAGGTGCCGATAGGCATTTCAGATATAGAAGCCGATAGGCATTTCAAATATAGGTGCCGATAGGCATTCCAGATATGGTTGCCGATAGGCATTTCAAATATAGGTGCTGATAGGCATTTCAGATGTAGTTTCCGATAGGCATTTCAAAAATAGGTGTCGATAGGCATTTTAGATATAGGTGTCGATAGGCATTTCAGATATAGGTGTCGATAGGCATTTCAGATATAGGTGTCGATAGGCATTTCAGATATAGGTGTCGATAGGCATTTCAGATATAGGTGTCGATAGGCATTTCAGATATAGGTGTCGATAGGCATTTCAGATATAGGTGTCGATAGGCATTTCAGATATAGGTGCCGATAGGCATTTCGGATATAGTTGCCGATTGGCATTTTAAAAATAGGTGCCGATAGGCATTTCAGATATAGAAGCCGATAGGCATTTCAAATATAGGTGCCGATAGGCATTCCAGATATGGTTGCCGATAGGCATTTCAAATATAGCTGCTGATAGGCATTTCAGATGTAGTTTCCGATAGGCATTTCAAAAATAGGTGTCGATAGGCATTTTAGATATAGGTGTCGATAGGCATTTCAGATATAGGTGTCGATAGGCATTTCAGATATAGGTGTCGATAGGCATTTCAGATATAGGTGTCGATAGGCATTTCAGATATAGGTGTCGATAGGCATTTCAGATATAGGTGTCGATAGGCATTTCAGATATAGGTGTCGATAGGCATTTCAGATATAGGTGTCGATAGGCATTTCAGATATAGGTGCCGATAGGCATTTCGGATATAGTTGCCGATTGGCATTTTAAAAATAGGTGCCGATAGGCATTTCAGATATAGAAGCCGATAGGCATTTCAAATATAAGTGCCGATAGGCATTCCAGATATGGTTGCCGATAGGCATTTCAAATATAGGTGCTGATAGGCATTTCAGATGTAGTTTCCGATAGGCATTTCAAAAATAGGTGTCGATAGGCATTTCAGATATAGGTGTCGATAGGCATTTCAGATATAGGTGTCGATAGGCATTTCAGATATAGGTGTCGATAGGCATTTCAGATATAGGTGTCGATAGGCATTTCAGATATAGGTGTCGATAGGCATTTCAGATATAGGTGTCGATAGGCATTTCAGATATAGGTGCCGATAGGCATTTCAGATATAGTTGCCGATTGGCATTTTAAAAATAGGTGCCGATAGGCATTTCAGATATAGAAGCCGATAGGCATTTCAAATATAGGTGCCGATAGGCATTCCAGTAATGGTTGCCGATAGGCATTTCAAATATAGGTGCTGATAGGCATTTCAGATGTAGTTTCCGATAGGCATTTCAAAAATAGGTGTCGATAGGCATTTTAGATATAGGTGTCGATAGGCATTTCAGAAGTATTTGCCGATTGGCATTTTAAAAATAGGAGCCGATAGGCATTTCAGATATAGAAGCCGATAGGCATTTCAAATATAAGTGCCGATAGGCATTCCAGATATGTTTGCCGATAGGCATTTCAAATATAGGTGCTGATAGGCATTTCAGATGTAGTTTCCGATAGGCATTTCAAAAATAGGTGTCGATAGGCATTTCAGATATAGGTGTCGATAGGCATTTCAGATATAGGTGTCGATAGGCATTTCAGATATAGATGTCGATAGGCATTTCAGATATAGGTGTCGATAGGCATTTCAGATATAGGTGTCGATAGGCATTTTAGATATAGGTGTCGATAGGCATTTCAAATATAGGTGCTGATAGGCATTTCAGATGTAGTTTCCATTAGGCATTTCAAAAATAGGAGTCGATAGGCATTTCAGATATAGGTGTCGATAGGCATTTCAGATATAGGTGTCGATAGGCATTTCAGATATAGGTGTCGATAGGCATTTCAGATATAGGTGTCGATAGGCATTTCAGATATAGGTGTCGATAGGCATTTCAGATATAGGTGTCGATAGGCATTTCAGATATAGGTGTCGATAGGCATTTCAAATATAGGTGCCGATAAGCATTTCAGATATAGAAGCCGATAGGCATTTCAAATATAGGTGCCGATAGGCATTCCAGATATGGTTGCCGATAGGCATTTCAAATATAGGTGCTGATAGGCATTTCAGATGTAGTTTCCGATAGGCATTTCAAAAATAGGTGTCGATAGGCATTTCAGATATAGGTGTCGATAGGCATTTCAGATATAGGTGTCGATAGGCATTTCAGATATAGGTGTCGATAGGCATTTCAGATATAGGTGTCGATAGGCATTTCAGATATAGGTGTCGATAGGCATTTCAGATATAGGTGTCGATAGGCATTTCAGATATAGGTGTCGATAGGCATTTCAGATATAGGTGCCGATAGGCATTTCAGATATAGTTGCCGATTGGCATTTTAAAAATAGGTGCCGATAGGCATTTCAGATATAGAAGCCGATAGGCATTTCAAATATAGGTGCCGATAGGCATTCCAGATATGGTTGCCGATAGGCATTTCAAATATAGGTGCTGATAGGCATTTCAGATGTAGTTTCCGATAGGCATTTCAAAAATAGGTGTCGATAGGCATTTCAGATATAGGTGTCGATAGGCATTTCAGATATAGGTGTCGATAGGCATTTCAGATATAGGTGTCGATAGGCATTTCAGATATAGGTGTCGATAGGCATTTCAGATATAGGTGTCGATAGGCATTTCAGATATAGGTGTCGATATGCATTTCAGATATAGGTGTCGATAGGCATTTCAGATATAGGCGCCGATAGGCATTTCAGATATAATTGCTGATTGGCATTTTAAAAATAGGTGCCGATAGGCATTTCAGATATAGAAGCCGATAGGCATTTCAAATATAGGTGCCGATAGGCATTCCAGATATGGTTGCCGATAGGCATTTCAAATATAGGTGCTGATAGGCATTTCAGATGTAGTTTCCGATAGGCATTTCAAAAATAGGTGTCGATAGGCATTTCAGATATAGGTGTCGATAGGCATTTCAGATATAGGTGTCGATAGGCATTTCAGATATAGGTGTCGATAGGCATTTCAGATATAGGTGTCGATAGGCATTTCAGATATAGGTGTCGATAGGCATTTCAGATATAGGTGTCGATAGGCATTTCAGATATAGGTGTCGATAGGCATTTCAGATATCGAAGCCGATAGGCATTTCAAATATAGGTGCCGATAGGCATTCCAGATATGGTTGCCGATAGGCATTTCAAATATAGGTGCTGATAGGCATTTCAGATGTAGTTTCCGATAGGCATTTCAAAAATAGGTGTCGATAGGCATTTCAGATATACGTGTCGATAGGCATTTCAGATATAGGTGTCGATAGGCATTTCAGATATAGGTGTCGATAGGCATTTCAGATATAGGTGTCGATAGGCATTTCAGATATAGGTGTCGATAGGCATTTCAGATATAGGTGTCGATAGGCATTTCAGATATAGGTGTCGATAGGCATTTCAGATATAGGTGCCGATAGGCATTTCAGATATAGTTGCCGATTGGCATTTTAAAAATAGGTGCCGATAGGCATTTCAGATATAGAAGCCGATAGGCATTTCAAATATAGGTGCCGATAGGCATTCCAGATATGGTTGCCGATAGGCATTTCAAATATAGGTGCTGATAGGCATTTCAGATGTAGTTTCCGATAGGCATTTCAAAAATAGGTGTCGATAGGCATTTCAGATATAGGTGTCGATAGGCATTTCAGATATAGGTGTCGATAGGCATTTCAGATATAGGTGTCGATAGGCATTTCAGATATAGGTGTCGATAGGCATTTCAGATATAGGTGTCGATAGGCATTTCAGATATAGGTGTCGATATGCATTTCAGATATAGGTGTCGATAGGCATTTCAGATATAGGCGCCGATAGGCATTTCAGATATAATTGCTGATTGGCATTTTAAAAATAGGTGCCGATAGGCATTTCAGATATAGAAGCCGATAGGCATTTCAAATATAGGTGCCGATAGGCATTCCAGATATGGTTGCCGATAGGCATTTCAAATATAGGTGCTGATAGGCATTTCAGATGTAGTTTCCGATAGGCATTTCAAAAATAGGTGTCGATAGGCATTTCAGATATAGGTGTCGATAGGCATTTCAGATATAGGTGTCGATAGGCATTTCAGATATAGGTGTCGATAGGCATTTCAGATATAGGTGTCGATAGGCATTTCAGATATAGGTGTCGATAGGCATTTCAGATATAGGTGTCGATAGGCATTTCAGATATAGGTGTCGATAGGCATTTCAGATATCGAAGCCGATAGGCATTTCAAATATAGGTGCCGATAGGCATTCCAGATATGGTTGCCGATAGGCATTTCAAATATAGGTGCTGATAGGCATTTCAGATGTAGTTTCCGATAGGCATTTCAAAAATAGGTGTCGATAGGCATTTCAGATATAGGTGTCGATAGGCATTTCAGATATAGGTGTCGATAGGCATTTCAGATATAGGTGTCGATAGGCATTTCAGATATAGGTGTCGATAGGCATTTCAGATATAGGTGTCGATAGGCATTTCAGATATAGGTGTCGATAGGCATTTCAGATATAGGTGCCGATAGGCATTTCAGATATAGTTGCCGATTGGCATTTTAAAAATAGGTGCCGATAGGCATTTCAGATATAGAAGCCGATAGGCATTTCAAATATAGGTGCCGATAGGCATTCCAGATATGGTTGCCGATAGGCATTTCAAATATAGGTGCTGATAGGCATTTCAGATGTAGTTTCCGATAGGCATTTCAAAAATAGGTGTCGATAGGCATTTCAGATATAGGTGTCGATAGGCATTTCAGATATAGGTGTCGATAGGCATTTCAGATATAGGTGTCGATAGGCATTTCAGATATAGGTGTCGATAGGCATTTCAGATATAGGTGTCGATAGGCATTTCAGATATAGGTGTCGATAGGCATTTCAGATATAGGTGTCGATAGGCATTTCAGATATAGGTGCCGATAGGCATTTCAGATATAGTTGCCGATTGGCATTTTAAAAATAGGTGCCGATAGGCATTTCAGATATAGAAGCCGATAGGCATTTCAAATATAGGTGCCGATAGGCATTCCAGATATGGTTGCCGATAGGCATTTCAAATATAGGTGCTGATAGGCATTTCAGATGTAGTTTCCGATAGGCATTTCAAAAATAGGTGTCGATAGGCATTTCAGATATAGGTGTCGATAGGCATTTCAGATATAGGTGTCGATAGGCATTTCAGATATAGGTGTCGATAGGCATTTCAGATATAGGTGTCGATAGGCATTTCAGATATAGGTGTCGATAGGCATTTCAGATATAGGTGTCGATAGGCATTTCAGATATAGGTGTCGATAGGCATTTCAGATATAGGTGCCGATAGGCATTTCAGATATAGTTGCCGATTGGCATTTTAAAAATAGGTGCCGATAGGCATTTCAGATATAGAAGCCGATAGGCATTTCAAATATAGGTGCCGATAGGCATTCCAGATATGGTTGCCGATAGGCATTTCAAATATAGGTGCTGATAGGCATTTCAGATGTAGTTTCCGATAGGCATTTCAAAAATAGGTGTCGATAGGCATTTCAGATATAGGTGTCGATAGGCATTTCAGATATAGGTGTCGATAAGCCTTTCAGATATAGGTGTCGATAGGCATTTCAGATATAGGTGTCGATAGGCATTTCAGATATAGGTGTCGATAGGCATTTCAGATATTGGTGTCGATAGGCATTTCAGATATAGGTGTCGATAGGCATTTCAGATATAGGTGCCGATAGGCATTTCAGATATAGTTGCCGATTGGCAGTTTAAAAATAGGTGCCGATAGGCATTTCAGATATAGAAGCCGATAGGCATTTCAAATATAGGTGCCGATAGGCATTCCAGATATGGTTGCCGATAGGCATTTCAAATATAGGTGCTGATAGGCATTTCAGATGTAGTTTCCGATAGGCATTTCAAAAATAGGTGTCGATAGGCATTTCAGATATAGGTGTCGATAGGCATTTCAGATATAGGTGTCGATAGGCATTTCAGATATAGGTGTCGATAGGCATTTCAGATATAGGTGTCGAAAGGCATTTCAGATATAGGTGTCGATAGGCATTTCAGATATAGGTGTCGATAGGCATTTCAGATATAGGTGTCGATAGGCATTTCAGATATAGGTGCCGATAGGCATTTCAGATATAGTTGCCGATTGGCATTTTAAAAATAGGTGCCGATAGGCATTTCAGATATAGAAGCCGATAGGCATTTCAAATATAGGTGCCGATAGGCATTCCAGATATGGTTGCCGATAGGCATTTCAAATATAGGTGCTGATAGGCATTTCAGATGTATTTTCCGATAGGCATTTCAAAAATAGGTGTCGATAGGCATTTCAGATATAGGTGTCGATAGGCATTTCAGATATAGGTGTCGATAGGCATTTCAGATATAGGTGTCGATAGGCATTTCAGATATAGGTGTCGATAGGCATTTTAGATATAGGTGTCGATAGGCATTTCAGATATAGGTGTCGATAGGCATTTCAGATATAGGTGTCGATAGGCATTTCAGATATAGGTGTCGATAGGCATTTCAAATATAGGTGCTGATAGGCATTTCAGATGTAGTTTCCGATAGGCATTTCAAAAATAGGTGTCGATAGGCATTTCAGATATAGGTGTCGATAGGCATTGCAGATATAGGTGTCGATAGGCATTTCAGATATAGGTGTCGATAGGCGTTTCAGATATAGGTGTCGATAGGCATTTCAGATATAGGTGTCGATAGGCATTTCAGATATAGGTGTCGATAGGCATTTCAGATATAGGTGTCGATAGGCATTTCAGATATAGGTGTCGATAGGCATTTCAGATATAGGTGCCGATAGGCATTTCAGATATAGTTGCCGATTGGCATTTTAAAAATAGGTGCCGATAGGCATTTCAGATATAGAAGCCGATAGGCATTTCAAATATAGATGCCGATAGGCATTCCAGATATGGTTGCCGATAGGCATTTCAAATATAGGTGCTGATAGGCATTTCAGATGTAGTTTCCGATAGGCATTTCAAAAATAGGTGTCGATAGGCATTTCAGATATAGGTGTCGTTAGGCATTTCAGATATAGGTGTCGATAGGCATTTCAGATATAGGTGTCGATAGGCATTTCAGATATAGGTGTCGATAGGCATTTCAGATATAGGTGTCGATAGGCATTTCAGATACAGGTGTCGATAGGCATTTCAGATATAGGTGTCGATAGGCATTTCAGATATAGGTCCGATAGGCATTTCAGATATAGTTGCCGATTGGCATTTTAAAAATAGGTGCCGATAGGCATTTCAGATATAGAAGCCGATAGGCATTTCAAATATAGGTGCCGATAGGCATTCCAGATATGGTTGCCGATAGGCATTTCAAATATAGGTGCTGATAGGCATTTCAGATGTAGTTTCCGATAGGCATTTCAAAAATAGGTGTCGATAGGCATTTCAGATATAGGTGTCGATAGGCATTTCAGATATAGGTGTCGATAGGCATTTCAGATATAGGTGTCGATAGGCTTTTCAGATATAGGTGTCGATAGGCATTTCAGATATAGGTGTCGATAGGCATTTCAGATATAGGTGTCGATAGGCATTTCAGATATAGGTGTCGATAGGCATTTCAGATATAGGTGCCGATAGGCATTTCAGATATAGTTGCCGATTGGCAGTTTAAAAATAGGTGCCGATAGGCATTTCAGATATAGAAGCCGATAGGCATTTCAAATATAGGTGCCGATAGGCATTCCAGATATGGTTGCCGATAGGCATTTCAAATATAGGTGCTGATAGGCATTTCAGATGTAGTTTCCGATAGGCATTTCAAAAATAGGTGTCGATAGGCATTTCAGATATAGGTGTCGATAGGCATTTCAGATATAGGTGTCGATAGGCATTTCAGATATAGGTGTCGATAGGCATTTCAGATATAGGTGTCGAAAGGCATTTCAGATATAGGTGTCGATAGGCATTTCAGATATAGGTGTCGATAGGCATTTCAGATATAGGTGTCGATAGGCATTTCAGATATAGGTGCCGATAGGCATTTCAGATATAGTTGCCGATTGGCATTTTAAAAATAGGTGCCGATAGGCATTTCAGATATAGAAGCCGATAGGCATTTCAAATATAGGTGCCGATAGGCATTCCAGATATGGTTGCCGATAGGCATTTCAAATATAGGTGCTGATAGGCATTTCAGATGTAGTTTCCGATAGGCATTTCAAAAATAGGTGTCGATAGGCATTTCAGATATAGGTGTCGATAGGCATTTCAGATATAGGTGTCGATAGGCATTTCAGATATAGGTGTCGATAGGCATTTCAGATATAGGTGTCGATAGGCATTTCAGATATAGGTGTCGATAGGCATTTCAGATATAGGTGCCGATAGGCATTTCAGATATAGTTGCCGATTGGCAGTTTAAAAATAGGTGCCGATAGGCATTTCAGATATAGAAGCCCATAGGCATTTTAAATATAGGTGCCGATAGGCATTCCAGATATGGTTGCCGATAGGCATTTCAAATATAGGTGCTGATAGGCATTTCAGATGTAGTTTCCGATAGGCATTTCAAAAATAGGTGTCGATAGGCATTTCAGATATAGGTGTCGATAGGCATTTCAGATATAGGTGTCGATAGGCATTTCAGATATAGGTGTCGATAGGCATTTCAGATATAGGTGTCGATAGGCATTTCAGATATAGGTGTCGATAGGCATTTCAGATATAGGTGTCGATAGGCATTTCAGATATAGGTGTCGATAGGCATTTCAGATATAGGTGCCGATAGGCATTTCAGATATAGTTGCCGATTGGCATTTTAAAAATAGGTGCCGATAGGCATTTCAGATATAGAATCCGATAAGCATTTCAAATATAGGTGCCGATAGGCATTCCAGATATGGTTGCCGATAGGCATTTCAAATATAGGTGCTGATAGGCATTTCAGATGTATTTTCCGATAGGCATTTCAAAAATAGGTGTCAATAGGCATTTCAGATATAGGTGTCGATAGGCATTTCAGATATAGGTGTCGATAGGCATTTCAGATATAGGTGTCGATAGGCATTTCAGATATAGGTGTCGATAGGCATTTCAGATATAGGTGTCGATAGGCATTTTAGATATAGGTGTCGATAGGCATTTCAAATATAGGTGCTGATAGGCATTTCAGATGTAGTTTCCGATAGGCATTTCAAAAATAGGTGTCGATAGGCATTTCAGATATAGGTGTCGATAGGCATTTCAGATATAGGTGTCGATAGGCATTTCAGATATAGGTGTCGATAGGCATTTCAGATATAGGTGTCGATAGGCATTTCAGATATAGGTGTCGATAGGCATTTCAGATATAGGTGCCGATAGGCATTTCAGATATAGTTGCCGATTGGCATTTTAAAAATAGGTGCCGATAGGCATTTCAGATATAGAAGCCGATAGGCATTTCAAATATAGGTGCCGATAGGCATTCCAGATATGGTTGCCGATAGGCATTTCAAATATAGGTGCTGATAGGCATTTCAGATGTAGTTTCCGATAGGCATTTCAAAAATAGGTGTCGATAGGCATTTCAGATATAGGTGTCGATAGGCATTTCAGATATAGGTGTCGATAGGCATTTCAGATATAGGTGTCGATAGGCATTTCAGATATAGGTGTCGATAGGCATTTCAGATATAGGTGTCGATAGGCATTTCAGATATAGGTGTCGATAGGCATTTCAGATATAGGTGTCGATAGGCATTTCAGATATAGGTGTCGATAGGCATTTCAGATATAGGTGCCGATAGGCATTTCAGATATAGTTGCCGATTGGCATTTTAAAAATAGGTGCCGATAGGCATTTCAGATATAGAAGCCGATAGGCATTTCAAATATAGGTGCCGATAGGCATTCCAGATATGGTTGCCGATAGGCATTTCAAATATAGGTGCTGATAGGCATTTCAGATGTAGTTTCCGATAGGCATTTCAAAAATAGGTGTCGATAGGCATTTCAGATATAGGTGTCGATAGGCATTTCAGATATAGGTGTCGATAGGCATTTCAGATATAGGTGTCGATAGGCATTTCAGATATAGGTGTCGATAGGCAGTTCAGATATAGGTGTCGATAGGCATTTCAGATATAGGTGTCGATAGGCATTTCAGATATAGGTGTCGATAGGCATTTCAGATATAGGTGCCGATAGGCATTTCAGATATAGTTGCCGATTGGCATTTTAAAAATAGGTGCTGATAGGCATTTCAGATATAGAAGCCGATAGGCATTTCAAATATAGGTGCCGATAGGCATTCCAGATATGGTTGCCGATAGGCATTTCAAATATAGGTGCTGATAGGCATTTCAGATGTAGTTTCCGATAGGCATTTCAAAATAGGTGTCGATAGGCATTTCAAATATAGGTGTCGATTGGCATTTCAGATATAGGTGTCGATAGGCATTTCAGATATAGGTGTCGATAGGCATTTCAGATATAGGTGTCGATAGGCATTTTAGATATAGGTGTCGATAGGCATTTCAGATATAGGTGTCGATAGGCATTTCAGATACTGGTGTCGATAGGCATTTCAGATATAGGTGCCGATAGGCATTTCAGATATAGTTGCCGATTGGCATTTTAAAAATAGGTGCCGATAGGCATTTCAGATATGGAAGCCGATAGGCATTTCAAATATAGGTGCCGATAGGCATTCCAGATATGGTTGCCGATAGACATTTCAAATATAGGTGCTGATAGGCATTTCAGATGTAGTTTCCGATAGGCATTTCAAAAATAGGTGTCGATAGGCATTTCAGATATAGGTGTCGATAGGCATTTCAGATATAGGTGTCGATAGGCATTTCAGATATAGGTGTCGATAGGCATTTCAGATATAGGTGTCGATAGGCATTTCAGATATAGGTGTCGATAGGCATTTCAGATATAGGTGTCGATAGGCATTTCAGATATAGGTGTCGATAGGCATTTCAGATATAGGTGTCGATAGGCATTTCAGATATAGGTGCCGATAGGCATTTCAGATATAGTTGCCGATTGGCATTTTAAAAATAGGTGCCGATAGGCATTTCAGATATAGAAGCCGATAGGCATTTCAAATATAGGTGCCGATAGGCATTCCAGATATGGTTGCCGATAGGCATTTCAAATATAGGTGCTGATAGGCATTTCAGATGTAGTTTCCCATAGGCATTTCAAAAATAGGTGTCGATAGGCATTTCAGATATAGGTGTCGATAGGCATTTCAGATATAGGTGTCGATAGGCATTTCAGATATAGGTGTCGATAGGCATTTCAGATATAGGTGTCGATAGGCATTTCAGATATAGGTGTCGATAGGCATTTCAGATATAGGTGTCGATAGGCATTTCAGATATAGGTGTCGATAGGCATTTCAGATATAGGTGTCGATAGGCATTTTAGATATAGGTGTCGATAGGCATTTCAAATATAGGTGCTGATAGGCATTTCAGATGTAGTTTCCAATAGGCATTTCAAAAATAGGTGTCGATAGGCATTTCAGATATAGGTGTCGATAGGCATTTCAGATATAGGTGTCGATAGGCATTTCAGATATAGGTGTCGATAGGCATTTCAGATATAGGTGTCGATAAGCATTTCAGATATAAGTGTCGATAGGCATTTCAGATATAGGTGTCGATAGGCATTTCAGATATAGGTGTCGATAGGCATTTCAGATATAGGTGCCGATAGGCATTTCAGATATAGTTGCCGATTGGCATTTTAAAAATAGGTGCCGATAGGCATTTCAGATATAGAAGCCGATAGGCATTTCAAATATAGGTGCCGATAGGCATTCCAGATATGGTTGCCGATAGGCATTTCAAATATAGGTGCTGATAGGCATTTCAGATGTAGTTTCCGATAGGCATTTCAAAAATAGGTGTCGATAGGCATCTCAGATATAGGTGTCGATAGGCATTTCAGATATAGGTGTCGATAGGCATTTCAGATATAGATGTCGATAGGCATTTCAGATATAGGTGTCGATAGGCATTTCAGATATAGGTGTCGATAGGCATTTCAGATATAGGTGTCGATAGGCATTTCAGATATAGGTGTCGATAGGCATTTCAGATATTAGTGCCGATAGGCATTTCAGATATAGTTGCCGATTGGCATTTTAAAAATAGGTGCCGATAGGCATTTCAGATATAGAAGCCGATAGGCAATTCAAATATAGGTGCCGATAGGCATTCCAGATATGGTTGCCGATAGGCATTTCAAATATAGGTGCTGATAGGCATTTCAGATGTAGTTTCCGATAGGCATTTCAAAAATATGTGTCGATAGGCATTTCAGATATAGGTGTCGATAGGCATTTCAGATATAGGTGTCGATAGGCATTTCAGATATAGGTGTCGATAGGCATTTTAGATATAGGTGTCGATAGGCATTTCAGATATAGGTGTCGATAGGCATTTCAGATATAGGTGTCGATAGGCATTTCAGATATAGGTGTCGATAGGCATTTCAGATATAGGTGTCGATAGGCATTTCAGATATAGGTGTCGATAGGCATTTCAGATATAGGTGTTGATAGGCATTTCGGATATAGGTGTCGATAGGCATTTCAGATATAGGTGCCGATAGGCATTTCAGATATAGTTGCCGATTGGCAGTTTAAAAATAGGTGCCGATAGGCATTTCAGATATAGAAGCCGATAGGCATTTCAAATATAGGTGCCGATAGGCATTCCAGATATGGTTGCCGATAGGCATTTCAAATATAGGTGCTGATAGGCATTTCAGATGTAGTTTCCGATAGGCATTTCAAAAATAGGTGTCGATAGGCATTTCAGATATAGGTGTCGATAGGCATTTCAGATATAGGTGTCGATAGGCATTTCAGATATAGGTGTCGATAGGCATTTCAGATATAGGTGTCGATAGGCATTTCAGATATGGGTGTCGATAGGCATTTCAGATATAGGTGTCGATAGGCATTTCAGATATAGGTGTCGATAGGGATTTCAGATATAGGTGTCGATAGGCATTTCAGATATAGGTGTCGATAGGCATTTCAGATATAGGTGTCGATAGGCATTTCAGATATAGGTGCCGATAGGCATTTCAGATATAGTTGCCGTTTGGCATTTTAAAAATAGGTGCCGATAGGCATTTCAGATATAGAAGCCGATAGGCATTTCAAATATAGATGCTGATAGGCATTTCAGATGTAGTTTCCGATAGGCATTTCAAAAATAGGTGTCGATAGGCATTTGAGATATAGGTGTCGATAGGCATTTCAGATATAGGTGTCGATAGGCATTTCAGATATAGGTGTCGATAGGGATTTCAGATATAGGTGTCGATAGGCATTTCAGATATAGGTGTCGATAGGCATTTCAGATATAGGTGTCGATAGGCATTTCAGATATAGGTGTCGATAGGCATTTCAGATATAGGTGTCGATAGGCATTTCAGATATAGGTGCCGATAGGCATTTCAGATATAGTTGCCGATTGGCATTTTAAAAATAGGTGCCGATAGGCATTTCAGATATAGAAGCCGATAGGCATTTCAAATATAGGTGCCGATAGGCATTCCAGATATGGTTGCCGATAGGCATTTCAAATATAGGTGCTGATAGGCATTTCAGATGTAGTTTCCGATAGGCATTTCAAAAATAGGTGTCGATAGGCATTTCAGATATATGTGTCGATAGGCATTTCAGATATAGGTGTCGATAGGCATTTCAGATATAGGTGTCGATAGGCATTTTAGATATAGGTGTCGATAGGCATTTCAGATATAGGTGTCGATAGGCATTTCAGATATAGGTGTCGATAGGCATTTCAGATATAGGTGTCGATAGGCATTTTAGATATAGGTGCCGATAGGCATTTCAGATATAGTTGCCGATTGGCATTTTAAAAATAGGTGCCGATAGGCATTTCAGATATAGAAGCCGATAGGCATTTCAAATATAGGTGCCGATAGGCATTCCAGATATGGTTGCCGATAGGCATTTCAAATATAGGTGCTGATAGGCATTTCAGATGTAGTTTCCGATAGGCATTTCAAAAATAGGTGTCGATAGGCATTTCAGATATAGGTGTCGATAGGCATTTCAGATATAGGTGTCGATAAGCATTTCAGATATAGGTGTCGATAGGCATTTCAGATATAGGTGTCGATAGGCATTTCAGATATAGGTGTCGATAGGCATTTCAGATATAGGTGTCGATAGGCATTTCAGATATAGGTGTCGATAGGCATTTCAGATATAGGTGCCGATAGGCATTTCAGATATAGTTGTCGATTGGCATTTTAAAAATAGGTGCCGATAGGCATTTCAGATATGGAAGCCGATAGGCATTTTAAATATAGGTGCCGATAGGCATTCCAGATATGGTTGCCGATAGGCATTTCAAATATAGGTGCTGATAGGCATTTCAGATGTAGTTTCCGATAGGCATTTCAAAAATAGGTGTCGATAGGCATTTCAGATATAGGTGTCGATAGGCATTTCAGATATAGGTGTCGATAGGCATTTCAGATATAGGTGTCGATAGGCATTTAAGATATAGGTGTCGATAGGCATTTCAGATATAGGTGTCGATAGGCATTTCAGATATAGGTGTCGATAGGCATTTCAGATATAGGTGTCGATAGGCATTTCAGATATAGGTGTCGATAGGCATTTCAGATATAGGTGCCGATAGGCATTTCAGATATAGTTGCCGATTGGCATTTTAAAAATAGGTGCCGATAGGCATTTCAGATATAAAAGCCGATAGGCATTTCAAATATAGGTGCCGATAGGCATTCCAGATATGGTTGCCGATAGGCATTTCAAATATAGGTGCTGATAGGCATTTCAGATGTAGTTTCCCATAGGCATTTCAAAAATAGGTGTCGATAGGCATTTCAGATATAGGTGTCGATAGGCATTTCAGATATAGGTGTCGATAGGCATTTCAGATATAGGTGTCGATAGGCATTTCAGATATAGGTGTCGATAGGCATTTCAGATATAGGTGTCGATGGGCATTTCAGATATAGGTGCCGATAGGCATTTCAGATATAGTTGCCGATTGGCATTTTAAAAATAGGTGCCGATAGGCATTTCAGATATAGAAGCCGATAGGCATTTCAAATATAGGTGCCGATAGGCATTCCAGATATGGTTGCCGATAGGCATTTCAAATATAGGTGCTGATAGGCATTTCAGATGTAGTTTCCGATAGGCATTTAAAAAATAGGTGTCGATAGGCATTTCAGATATAGGTGTCGATAGGCATTTCAGATATAGGTGTCGATAGGCATTTCAGATATAGGTGTCGATAGGCATTTCAGATATAGGTGTCTTTAGGCATTTCAGATATAGGTGTCGATAGGCATTTCAGATATAGGTGCCGATAGGCATTTCAGATATAGTTGCCGTTTGGCATTTTAAAAATAGGTGCCGATAGGCATTTCAGATATAGAAGCCGATAGGCATTTCAAATATAGGTGCCGATAGGCATTCCAGATATGGTTGCCGATAGGCATTTCAAATATAGGTGCTGATAGGCATTTCAGATGTAGTTTCCGATAGGCATTTCAAAAATAGGTGTCGATAGGCATTTGAGATATAGGTGTCGATAGGCATTTCAGATATAGGTGTCGATAGGCATTTCAGATATAGGTGTCGATAGGGATTTCAGATATAGGTGTCGATAGGCATTTCAGATATAGGTGTCGATAGGCATTTCAGATATAGGTGTCGATAGGCATTTCAGATATAGGTGTCGATAGGCATTTCAGATATAGGTGTCGATAGGCATTTCAGATATAGGTGCCGATAGGCATTTCAGATATAGTTGCCGATTGGCATTTAAAAAATAGGTGCCGATAGGCATTTCAGATATAGAAGCCGATAGGCATTTCAAATATAGGTGCCGATAGGCATTCCAGATATGGTTGCCGATAGGCATTTCAAATATAGGTGCTGATAGGCATTTCAGATGTAGTTTCCGATAGGCATTTCAAAAATAGGTGTCGATAGGCATTTCAGATATAGGTGTCGATAGGCATTTCAGATATAGGTGTCGATAGGCATTTCAGATATAGGTGTCGATAGGCATTTTAGATATAGGTGTCGATAGGCATTTCAGATATAGGTGTCGATAGGCATTTCAGATATAGGTGTCGATAGGCATTTCAGATATAGGTGTCGATAGGCATTTTAGATATAGGTGCCGATAGGCATTTCAGATATAGTTGCCGATTGGCATTTTAAAAATAGGTGCCGATAGGCATTTCAGATATAGAAGCCGATAGGCATTTCAAATATAGGTGCCGATAAGGCATTCCAGATATGGTTGCCGATAGGCATTTCAAATATAGGTGCTGATAGGCATTTCAGATGTAGTTTCCGATAGGCATTTCAAAAATAGGTGTCGATAGGCATTTCAGATATAGGTGTCGATAGGCATTTCAGATATAGGTGTCGATAAGGATTTCAGATATATACGTGTCGATAGGCATTTCAGATATAGGTGTCGATAGGCATTTCAGATATAGGTGTCGATAGGCATTTCATATATAGGTGTCGATAGGCATTTCAGATATAGGTGTCGATAGGCATTTCAGATATAGGTGCCGATAGGCATTTCAGATATAGTTGCCGATTGGCATTTTAAAAATAGGTGCCGATAGGCATTTCAGATATAGAAACCGATAGGCATTTCAAATATAGGTGCCGATAGGATTTCCAGATATGGTTGCCGATAGGCATTTCAAATATAAGTGCTGATAGGCATTTCAGATGTAGTTTCCGATAGGCATTTCAAAAATAGGTGTCGATAGGCATTTCAGATATAGGTGTCGATAGGCATTTCAGATATAGGTGTTGATAGGCATTTCAGATATAGGTGTCGATAGGCATTTCAGATATAGGTGTCGATAGGCATTTCAGATATAGGTGTCGATAGGCATTTCAGATATAGGTGTCGATAGGCATTTCAGATATAGGTGTCGATAGGCATTTCAGATATAAGTGTCGATAGGCATTTCAGATATAGGTGCCGATAGGCATTTCAGATATAGTTGCCGATTGGCATTTAAAAAATAGGTGCCGATAGGCATTTCAGATATAGAAGCCGATAGGCATTTCAAATATAGGTGCCGATAGGCATTCCAGATATGGTTGCCGATAGGCATTTCAAATATAGGTGCTGATAGGCATTTCAGATGTAGTCTCCGATAGGCATTTCAAAAATAGGTGTCGATAGGCATTTCAGATATAGGTGTCGATAGGCATTTTAGATATAGGTGTCGATAGGCATTTCAGATATAGGTGTCGATAGGCATTTCAGATATAGGTGTCGATAGGCATTTCAGATATAGGTGTCGATAGGCATTTCAGTTATAGGTGTCGATAGGCATTTCAGATATAGGTGTCGATAGACATTTCAGATATAGGTGCCGATAGGCATTTCAGATATAGTTGCCGATTGGCATTTTAAAAATAGGTGCCGATAGGCATTTCAGATATAGAAGCCGATAGGCATTTCAAATATAGGTGCCGATAGGCATTCCAGATATGGTTGCCGATAGGCATTTCAAATATAGGTGCTGATAGGCATTTCAGATGTAGTTTCCGATAGGCATTTCAAAAATAGGTGTCGATATTCATTTCAGATATAGGTGTCGATAGGCTTTTCAGATATAGGTGTCGATAGGCATTTCAGATATAGGTGTCGATAGGCATTTCAGATATAGGTGTCGATAGGCATTTCAGATATAGGTGTCGATAGGCATTTCAGATATAGGTGTCGATAGGCATTTCAGATATAGGTGCCGATAGGCATTTCAGATATAGTTGCCGATTGGCATTTTAAAAATAGGTGCCGATAGGCATTTCAGATATAGAAGCCGATAGGCATTTTAAATATAGGTGCCGATAGGCATTCCAGATATGGTTGCCGATAGGCATTTCAAATATAGGTGCTGATAGGCATTTCAGATGTAGTTTCCGATAGGCATTTCAAAAATAGGTGTCGATAGGCATTTCAGATATAGGTGTCGATAGGTATTTCAGATATAGGTGTCGATAGGCATTTCAGATATAGGTGTCGATAGGCATTTCAAATATAGGTGCCGATAGGCATTTCAGATATAGTTGCCGATTGGCATTTTAAAAATAGGTGCCGATAGGCATTTCAGATATAGAAGCCGATAGGCATTTCAAATATAGGTGCCGATAGGCATTCCAGATATGGTTGCCGATAGGCATTTCAAATATAGGTGCTGATAGGCATTTCAGATGTAGTTTCCGATAGGCATTTCAAAAATAGGTGTCGATAGGCATTTCAGATATAGGTGTCGATAGGCATTTCAGATATAGGTGTCGATAGGCATTTCAGATATAGGTGTCGATAGGCATTTCAGATATAGGTGTCGATAGGCATTTTAGATATAGGTGCCGATAGGCATTTCAGATATAGTTGCCGATTGGCATTTTAAAAATAGGTGCCGATAGGCATTTCAGATATGGTTGCCGATAGGCATTTCAAATACAGGTGTCGATAGGCTTTCCAGATATGGTTGCCGATAGGCATTTCAAATATAGGTGCTGATAGGCATTTCAGATGTAGTTTCCGATAGGCATTTCAAAAATTGGTGCCGATAGGCATTTCAGATATAGGTGCTGATAGGCATTTCAGATATAGTTGCCGATAGGCATTTTAAAAATAGGTGTCGATAGGCAATTCAGATATAGAAGCCGATAGGCATTTCAAATATAGGTGCCGATAGGCATTCCAGAAATGGTTGCCGATAGGCATTTCAAATATAGGTGCTGATAGGCATTTCAGATGTAGTTTCCGATAGGCATTTCAAAAATAGGTGTCGATAGGCATTTCAGATATAGGTGTCGATAGGCATTTCAGATATAGGTGTCGATAGGCATTTCAGATATAGGTGTCGATAGGCATTTCAGATATAGGTGTCGATAGGCATTTCAGATATAGGTGTCGAAAGGCATTTCAGATATAGGTGTCGATAGGCATTTCAGATATAGGTGTCGATAGGCATTTCAGATATAGGTGTCAATAGGCATTTTGGATATAGGTGCCGGTAGGCATTTCAGATATAGTTGCCGATTGGCATTTTAAAAATAGGTGCCGATAGGCATTTCAGATATAGAAGCCGATAGGCATTTCAAATATAGGTGCCGATAGGCATTCCAGATATGGTTGCCGATAGGCATTTCAAATATAGGTGCTGATAGGCATTTCAGATGTAGTTTCCGATAGGCATTTCAAAAATAGGTGTCGATAGGCATTTCAGATATAGGTGTCGATAGGCATTTCAGATATAGGTGTCAATAGGCATTTCAGATATAGGTGTCGATAGGCATTTCAGATATAGGTGTCGATAGGCATTTCAGATATAGGTGTCGACAGGCATTTCAGATATAGGTGTCGATAGGCATTTCAGATATAGGTGTCGATAGGCATTTCAGATATAGGTGTCGATAGGCATTTCAGATATAGGTGCCGATAGGCATTTCAGATATAGTTGCCGATTGGCATTTTAAAAATAGGTGCCGATAGGCATTTCAGATATAGAAGCCGATAGGCATTTCAAATATAGTTGCCGATAGGCATTCCAGATATGGTTGCCGATAGGCATTTCAAATATAGGTGCTGATAGGAATTTCAGATGTAGTTTCCGATAGGCATTTCAAAAATAGGTGTCGATAGGCATTTCAGATATAGGTGTCGATAGGCATTTCAGATATAGTTGCCGATTGGCATTTAAAAAATAGGTGCCGATAGGCATTTCAGATATGGTTGCCGATAGGCATTTCAAATATAGGTGTCGATAGGCATTCCAGATATGGTTGCCGATAGGCATTTCAAATATAGGTGCTGATAGGCATTTCAGATGTAGTTTCCGATAGGCATTTCAAAAATTGGTGCCGATAGGCATTTCAGATATAGGTGCCGATAGGCATTTCAGATATAGTTGCCGATTGGCATTTTAAAAATAGGTGCCGATAGGCATTTCAGATATAGAAGCCGATAGGCATTTCAAATATAGGTGCCGATAGGCATTCCAGATATGGTTGCCGATAGGCATTTCAAATATAGGTGCTGATAGGCATTTCAAATGTAGTTTTCGATAGGCATTTCAAAAATAGGTGCCGATAGGCATTTCAGATATAGGTGCCGAAAGGCATTTCAGATATAGTTGCCGATTGGCATTTTAAAAATAGGTGCCGATAGGCATTTCAGATATAGAAGCCGATAGGCATTTCAAATATAGGTGCCGATAGGCATTCCAGATATGGTTGCCGATAGGCATTTCAAATATAGGTGCTGATAGGCATTTCAGATGTAGTTTCCGATAGGCATTTCAAAAATAGGTGTCGATAGGCATTTCAGATATAGGTGTCGATAGGCATTTCAGATATAGGTGTCGATAGGCATTTCAGATATAGGTGTCGATAGGCATTTCAGATATAGGTGTCGATAGGCATTCCAGATATGGTTGCCGATAGGCATTTCAAATATAGATGCTGATAGGCATTCCAGATATCGTTTCCGATAGGCATTTCAAAAAATGGTGCCGATAGGCATTTCAGATATAGAAGCTGGTAGGTATTTCAAATATATGTGTCGATAGGCATTTCAGATATGATTGCCGATAGGCATTTCAAATATAGGTGCTGATAGGCATTTCAGATATAGTTGCCGATTGGCATTTTAAAAATAGGTGCCGATAGGCATTTAAGATGTAGTTTCCGATAGGCATTTCAAAAATAGGTACCGATAGGCATTTCAGATATAGGTGCCGAAAGGTATTTTAAAAATAGGTGCCGATAGGCATTTTAGATGTAGTTTCCGATAAACATTTCAAAAATAGGTGCCGATAGGCATTATAGATAAAGGTGCCGATAGGCATTTCAGATATAGTTGCCGATTGGCATTTTAAAAAAAGGTGCCGATAGGCATTTTAGATGTAGTTTCCGATAGGCATTTCAAAAATAGGTACCGATAGGCATTTCAGATATAGATGCCGATATGCATTTCAGATATAGTTACCGATTGGCATTTTAAAAATAGGTGTCGATAGGCATTTCAGATATAGAATCTGATAGGCATTTCAAATATAGGTGCTGATAGGCATTTCAGATGTAGTTTCCGATAGGCATTTCAAAAATTGGTGCCGATAGGCATTTCTGATATAGGTGCCGATAGGCATTTCAGATATTGTTGCCTATTGGCATTTTTAAAATAGGTGCCGATAGGCATTTCAGATATAGAAGCCGATAGGTATTTCAAATATAGGTGTCGATAGGCATTTCAGATATGGTTGCCGATAGGCATTTCAAATATAGGTGCTGAGAGGCATTTCAGATGTAGTTTCCGATAGGTCTTCCAAAAATTGGTGCCCATACGCATTTCAGATATAGGTGCCGATAGGCATTTCAGATATAGTTGCCGATTAGCATTTTAAAAATAGGTGCCGATAGGCTTTTCAAATATAGAAGCTGATAGGCATTTCAAATATATGTGCCGATAGGCATTCCAGATATGGTTGCCGATAGGCATTTCAAATATAGGTGCTGATAGGCATTTTAGATGTAGTTTCCGATAGGCATTTCAAAAATAGGTGCCGATAGGCATTTCAGATATAGGTGCCGATAGGCATTTCAGATATAGTTGCCGATTGGCATTTTAAAAATAGGTGCCGATAGGCATTTTAGATGTAGTTTCCGATAGGCATTTCAAAAATAGGTGACGATAGGCATTTCAGATATAGGTGCCGATAGGCATATCAGATATAGTTGCCGATAGGCATTTAAAATATAGGTGCCGATAGGCATTACAAATATAGCTGTCGATAGGCATTTCAGATATAAATGCCGAAAGGCATTTCAGATATAGGTGCCGATAGGCATTTGTGATGTGGTTGCCGATAGGCATTTCAAATATAGGTGCTGATAAGCATTTCAGATGTAGTTTGCCGATAGGCATTTCAAAAATAGGTGCCGATAGGCATATCAGATATAGGTGCCGATAGGCATTTTAGATATAGATGCCGATTGGCATTTTAAAAATAGGTGCCGATAGGCATTTCAGATATAGAAGCCGATAGGCATTTCAAATATAGATGCCGATAGGCATTCCAGATATGGTCGCCGATAGGCATTTCAAATATATGATAGGCATTTATATGATAGGCATTTCAGATGTAGTTTCCGATAGGCATTTCAAAAATTGGTGCCGATAGGCATTTCAGATATAGGTGCCGATAGGCATTTCAGATATAGTTGCCGATTGGCATTTTAAAATATGTGCCGATAGGCATTTCAGATATAGAAGCCGATAGGTATTTCAAATATAGGTGTCGATAGGCATTTCAGATATGGTTGCCGATAGGCATCTCAAATATTGGTGCTGATAGGCATTTCAGATGTAGTTTCCGATAGGCATTTCAAAAATAGGTGCCGATAGGCATTTCAGATATAGGTACCGATAGGCATTTCAGATATAGTTGCCGATTGGCATTTTAAAAATAGGTGCCGATAGGCATTTCAGATATAGAAGCCGATAGACATTTCAAATATAGGTGCCGATAGGCATTCCAAATATGGTTGCCGATAGGCATTTCAAATATAGGTGCTGATAGGCATTTCAGATGTAGTTTCCGATAGGCATTTCAAAAATTGGTGCCGATAGGCATTTCAGATATAGGTGCCGATAAGCATTTAAGATATAGTTGCCGATTGGCATTTAAAAAATAGGTGCCGATAGGCATTTCAGATATAAAAGCCGATAGGTATTTCAAATATAGGTGTCGATAGGCATTTCAGATATGGTTGCCGATTGGCATTTTAAAAATATGTGCCGATAGGCATTTCAGATATAGAAGCCTATGGTATTTCAAATATAGGTGTCGATAGGCATTTCAGATATGGTTGCCGATAGGCATTTCAAATATAGGTGCTAATAGGCATTTCAGATGTAGTTTCCGATAGGCATTTCAAAAACGGGTGCCGATAGGCATTTCAGATATAGGTGCCGATAGGCATTTCAGATATAGGAGCCGATAGGCTTTTCATATATAGTTGCCGATTGGCATTTTAAAAATAGGTGCCGATAGGCATTTTAGATGTAGTTTCCGATAGGCATTTCAAAAATAGGTGCCGATAGGCATTTCAGATATAGGTGCCGATAGGCATATCAGATATAGTTGCCGATAGGCATTTAAAATATAGGTGCCGATAGGCATTTCAAATATAGGTGCCGATAGGCATTTCTGATGTGGTTGCCGATAGGCATTTCAAATATAGGTGCTGAGAGGCATTTCAGATGTAGTTTCCGATAGGCATTTCAAAAATAGGTGCCGATAGGCATTTCAGATATAGGTGCCGATAGGCATTTCAGATATAGTTACCGATTGGCATTTTAAAAATAGGTGCCGATAGGCATTTCAGATATAGAAGCCAATAGGCATTTCAAATATAGGTGCCGATAGGCATTCCAGATATGGTTGCCGATAGGCATTTCAAATATAGGTGCTGATAGGCGTTTCAGATGTAGTTTCCGATAGGCATTTCAAAAATTGGTGCCGATAGGCATTTTAGATATAGGTGCCGATAGGCATTTCAGATATAGTTGCCGATTGGCATTTTAAAAACAGGTGCCGATAGATATTTCAGATTTAGAAGCCGATAGGTATTTCAAATATAGGTGTCGATAGGCATTTCAGATATGGTTGTCGATAGGCATTTCAAATATAGGAGCAGATAGGCATTTCAGATGTAGTTTCCGAAAGGCATTTTAAAAATAGGTGCCGATAGGCATTTCAGATATAGAAGCCGATAGGTATTTCAAATATAGGTGTCGATAGGCATTTCAGATATGGTTGCCGATAGGCATTTCAAATATTGGTGCTGATAGGCATTTCAGATGTAGTTTCCGATAGGCATTTCAAAAATAGATGCCGATAGGCATTTCAGATATAGGTGCCGATAGGCATTTCAGATATATTTGCCGATTGGCATTTTAAAAATAGGTGCCGATAGGGATTTTAGATATAGAAGCCGTTAGGCATTTCAAATATAGGTGCCGATAGGCATTTCAAATATAGGTGTCGATAGGCATTTCAGATATAAATGCCGAAAGGCATTTCAGATATAGGTGCCGATAGGCATTTCTGATGTGGTTGCCGATAGGCATTTCAAATATAGGTGCTGATAGACATTTGTGATGTAGTTTCCGATAGGCATTTCAAAAATAGGTGCCGATAGGCATTTCAGATATAGGTGCCGATAGGCATTTCAGATATAGTTGCCGATTGGCATTTTAAAAATAGGGGCCGATAGGCATTTCAGATATAGAAGCCGATAGGCATTTCAAATATAGGTGCCGATAGGCATTCCAGATATGGTTGCCGATAGGCATTTCAAATATAGGTGCTGATAGGCATTTCAGATGTAGTTTCCGATAGGCATTTCAAAAATAGGTGCCGATAGGCATTTTAGATATAGGTGCCGATAGGCATTCCAGATATAGATGCCAATTGGCATTTTAAAAATAGGTGCCGATAGGTATTTCAGATATAAGAGCCGATAGGTATTTCAAATATAGGTGCCGATAGGCATTCCAGATATGGTTGCCGATAGGCATTTCAAATATAGGTGCTGATAGGCATTTTAAATGTAGTTTCCGATAGGCATTTCAAAAATTGATGCCGATAGGCATTTCAGATATAGGTGCCAATTGGCATTTTAAAAATAGGTGTCGATAGGCATTTCAGATATAGAAGCCAATAGGCATTTCAAATATACGTGCCGATAGGCATTCCAGATATGGTTGCCGATAGGCATTTCAAATATAGGTGCTGATAGGCATTTCAGATGTAGTTTCCGATAGGCATTTCAAAAATTGGTGCCAATAGGCATTTCAGATATAGGTGCCGATAGGCATTTTAGATATAGTTGCCGATTGGCATTTTAAAAATAGGTGCCGATAGGCATTTCAGATATAGAAGCCGATAGGTATTTCAAATATAAGTGTCGATAGGCATTTCAGATATGGTTGCCGCATATGCACTTCAAATAAAGGTGCTGATAGGCATTTCAGATGTAGTTTCCGATAGGCATTTCAAAAATAGGTCCCGATAGGCATTTCAGATATAGGTGCCGATAAGCATTCAAGATATAGTTGCCGATTGGCATTTTAAAAATAGGTGCCGATAGGCATTTTAGATGTAGTTTCCGATAGGCATTTCAAAAATAGATGCCGATAGGCATTTCAGATATAGGTGCCGATAGGCATATCATATATAGTTGCCGATAGGCATTTAAAATATAGGTGCCGATAGGCATTTCAAATATAGGTGTCGATAGGCATTTCAGATATAAATGCCGAAAGGCATTTCAGATATAGGTGCCGATAGGCATTTCTGATGTGGTTGCCGATAGGCATTTCAAATATAGGTGCTGATAGGCATTTCAGATGTAGTTTTCGATAAACATTTCAAAAATAGGTGCCAATAGGCATTTCAGATATAGGTGCCGATAGGCACTTCAGATATAGTTGCCGATTGGCATTTTAAAAATAGGTGCCGATAGGCATTTCAGATATAGAAGCCGATAGATATTTCAAATATAGGTGTCGATAGGCATTTCAGATATGGTTGCCGATAGGCATTTCAAATATAGGTGCTGATAGGCATTTCAGATGTAGTTTCCGATAGGCATTTCAAAAATAAGTGCCGATAGGCATTTCAGATATAGGTGCCGATAGGCATTTCAGATATAGTTGCCGATTGGCATTTTAAAAATAAGTGTCGATAGGCATTTCAGATATAGATGCCGATAGGCATTTCAAATATAGGTGCCAATAGGCATTCCAGATATGGTTGCCGATAGGCATTTCAAATATAGGTGCTGATAGGCATTCCAGATGTAGTTTCCGATAGGCATTTCAGATATAGGTGCCGATAGGCATATCAGATATAATTGCCGATAGGCATTTAAAATATAGGTATCGATAGGCATTTCAAATATAGGTGTCGATAGGCATTTCAGATATAAATGCCGAAAGGCATTTCAGATATAGGTGCCGATAGGCATTTCTGATGTGGTTGCCGATAGGCATTTCAAATATAGGTGCTGATAGGCATTTGTGATGTAGTTTCCGATAGGCATTTCAAAAATAGGTGCCGATAGGCATTTCAGATATAGGTGCCGATAGGCATTTCAGATATAGTTGCCGATTGGCATTTTAAAAATAGGTGCCGATAGGCATTTCAGATATAGATGCCGATAGGCATTTCAAATATAGGTGCCGATAGGCATTCCAAATATGGTTGCCGATAGGCATTTCAAATATAGGTGCTGATAGGCATTTCAGATGTAGTTTCCGATAGGCATTTCAAAAATAGGTTCCGATAGGCATTTCAGATATAGGTGCCGATAGGCATTTCAGATATAGGTGCCGATAGGCATTTCAGATATAGTTGCCGATTGGCATTTTAAAAACAGGTGCCGATAGGCATTTCAGATATAGTTGCCAATTGGCATTTTAAAAATAGGTGTCGATAGGCATTTCAGATATAGAAGCCGATAGGCATTTCAAATATAGGTGTCGATAGGCATTTCAGATATGGTTGCCGATATGCACTTCAAATATAGGTGATGATAGGCATTTCAGATGTAGTTTCCGATAGGCATTTCAAAAATAGGTTCCGATAGGCATTTCAGATATAGGTGCCGATAGGCATTTCAGATATAGTTGCCGATTGGCATTTTAAAAATAGGTGCCGATAGGCATTTTAGATGTAGTTTCCGATAGGCATTTCAAAAATAGGTGCCGATAAGCATTTCAGATATAGGTGCCGATAGGCATTTCAGATATAGTTGCCGATTGGCATTTTAAAAATAGGTGCCGACAGGCATTTTAGATGTAGTTTCCGATAGGCATTTCAAAAATAGGTGCCGATAGGCATTTCAGATATAGGTGCCGATAGGCATATCAGATATAGTTGCCGATACGCATTTAAAATATAGGTGCCGATAGGCATTTCAAATATAGGTGTCGATAGGCATTTCAGATATAAATACCGAAAGGCATTTCAGATATAGGTGCCGATAGGCATTTCTGATGTGGTTGCCGATAGGCATTTCAAATATAGGTGCTGATAGGCATTTCAGATGTCGTTTTCGATAAGCATTTCAAAAATAGGTGCCGATAGGCATTTCAGATATAGGTGCCGATAGGCACTTCAGATATAGTTGCCGATTGGCATTTTAAAAATAGGTGCCGATAGGCATTTCAGATAAAGAAGCCGATAGGTATTTCAAATATAGGTGTCGATAGGTATTTCAGATATGGTTGCCGATAGGCTTTCAAATATAGGTGCTGATAGGCATTTCAGATGTAGTTTCCGATAGGCATTTCAAAAATTAGTGCCGATAGGCATTTCAGATATAGGTGCCGATAGGCATTTCAGATATAGTTGCCGATTGGCATTTTAAAAATAAGTGTCGATAGGCATTTCAGATATAGAAGCCGATAGGCATTTCAAATATAGGTGCCGATAGGCATTCCAGATATGTTTGCCGATAGGCATTTAAAATATAGGTGCTGATAGGCATTCCAGATGTAGTTTCCGATAGGCATTTCAAAAATTGGTGCCGATAGGCATTTCAGATATAGGTGCCGATAGGCATTTCAGATATAGTTACCGATTGGCATTTTAAAAATAGGTGCCGATAGGCATTTCAGATATAGAAGCTGATAGGCATTTCAAATATAGGTGCCGATAGGCATTCCAGATATGGTTGCCGATAGGCATTTCAAATATAGGTGCTGATAGGCATTTCAGATGTAGTTTCCGATAGGCATTTCAAAAATAGGTGCCGATAGGCATTTCAGATTTAGGTGCCGATAGGCATTTCAGATATAGTTGCCAATTGGCATTTTAAAAATAGGTGCCGATAGGCTTTTCAGATATAGAAGCCGATAGGCATTTCAAATATAGGTGCCGATAGGCATTCCAGATATGGTTGCCGATAGGCATTTCAAATATAGGTGCTGATAGGCATTTTAGATATAGTTGCCAATTGGCATTTTTAAAACAGGTGCCGATAGGCATTTCAGATATAGAAGCCGATAGGTATTTCAAATATAGGTGTCGATTGGCATTTCAGATATGGTTGCTGATAGGCATTTCAAATATAGGAGCAGATAGGCATTTCAGATGTAGTTTCCGTAAGGCATTTCAAAAATAGGTGCCGATAGACATTTCAGATATAGGTGCCGATAGGCATTTCAGATATAGTTGCCAATAGGCATTTTAAAAATAGGTGTCGATAGGCAATTCAGATATAGAAGCCGATAGGCATTTCAAATATAAGTGCCGATAGGCATACCAGATATGGTTGCCGATAGGCATTTCAAATATAGGTGCTGATAGGCATTTCAGATGTAGTCTCCGATAGGCATTTCAAAAATTGGTGCCGATAAGCATTTCAGATATAGGTGCCGATAGGCATTTTAGATATAGTTGCCGATTGGCATTATAAAAATAGGTGCCGATAGGCATTTCAGATATAGAAGCCGATAGGTATTTCAAATATAGGTGTCGATAGGCATTTCAGATATGGTTGCCGATAGGCATTTCAAATATAGGTGCTGATAGGCATTTCAGATGTAGTTTCCGATAGGCATTTCAAAAATTGGTGCCGATAGGCATTTTAGATATAGGTGTCGATAGGCATTTCAGATATAGTTGCCGATTGGCATTTTAAAAATAGGTGCCGATAGGCATTTCAGATATAGAAGCCGATAGGCATATCAAATATAGGTGCCGATAGGCATTCCAGATATGGTTGCCGATAGGCATTTCAAATATAGGTGCTGATAGGCATTTTAGTTGTAGTTTCCGATAGGCATTTCAAAAATTGGTGCCGATAGGCATTTCAGATATAGGTGCCGATAGGCATTTCAGATATAGTTGCCGATTGGCATTTTAAAAATAGGTGCCGATAGGCATTTCAGATATAGAAGCCGATAGGTATTTCAAATATAGGTGTCGATAGGCATTTCAGATATGGTTGCCGATAGGCATTTCAAATATAGGTGCTAATAGGCATTTCAGATGTAGTTTCCGATAGGCATTTCAAAAACAGGTGCCGATAGGCATTTCAGATATAGGTGCCGATAGGCATTTCAGATATAGTTGCCGATTGGCATTTCAAAATAGGTGCCGATAGGCATTTTAGATGTAGTTTCCGATAGGCATTTCAAAAATAGGTGCCGATAGGCATTTCAGATATAGGTGCCGATAGGCATATCAGATATAGTTGCCGATAGGCATTTAAAATATAGGTGCCGATAGGCATTTCAAATATAGGTGTCGATAGGCATTTCAGATATAAATGCCGAATGGCATTTCAGATATAGGTACCGATAGGCATATCTGATGTGGTTCCTGATAGGCATTTCAAATATAGGTGCTGATAGGCATTTCAGATGTAGTTTCCGATAGGCATTTCAAAAATAGGTGCCGATAGGCATTTCAGATATAAATGCCGATAGGCATTTCAGATATAGTTACCGATTGGCATTTTAAAAATAGGTGCCGATAGGCATTTCAGATATAGAAGCCAATAGGCATTTCAAATATAGGTGCCGATAGGCATTCCAGATATGGTTGCCGATAGGCATTTCAAATATAGGTGCTGATAGGCATTTCAGATGTAGTTTCCGATAGGCATTTCAAAAATTGGTGCCGATAGGCATATCAGATATAGGTGCCGATAGGCATTTCAGATATAGTTGCCGATTGGCATTTTAAAAACAGGTGCCGATAGGCATTTCAGATTTAGAAGCCGATAGGTATTTCAAATTTAGGTGTCGATAGGCATTTCAGATATGGTTGCCGATTGGCATTTCAAATATTGGTGCTGATAGGCATTTCAGATGTAGTTTCCGATAGGCATTTCAAAAATAGGTGCCGATAGGCATTTCAGATATAGGTGCCGATAGGCATTTCAGATATATTTGCCGATTGGCATTTTAAAAATAGGTGCCGATAGGGATTTCAGATATAGAAGCCGATAGGCATTTCAAATATAGGTGCCGATAGGCATTTCAAATATAGGTGTCAATAGGCATTTCAGATATAAATGCCGAAAGGCATTTCAGATATAGGTGCCGATAGGCATTTCTGTTGTGGTTGCCGATAGGCATTTCAAATATAGGTGCTGATAGGCATTTGTGATGTAGTTTCCGATAGGCATTTCAAAAATAGGTGCCGATAGGCATTTTAGATATAGGTGCCGATAGGCATTTCAGATATAGTTGCCGATTGGCATTTTAAAAATAGGTGCCGATAGGCATTTCAGATATAGAAGCCGATAGGCATTTCAAATATAGGTGCCGATAGGCATTCCAGATATGGTTGCCGATAGGCATTTCAAATATAGGTGCTGATAGGCATTTCAGATGTAGTTTCCGATAGGCATTTCAAACATAGGTGCCGATAGGCATTTTAGATATAGGTGCCGATAGGCATTTCAGATATAGATGCCAATTGGCATTTTGAAAATAGGTGCCGATAGGTATTTCAGATATAAGAGCCGATAGGCATTTCAAATATAAGTGCCGATAGGCATTCCAGATATGGTTGCCGATAGGCATTTCAAATATAGGTGCTGATAGGCATTTTAAATGTAGTTTCCGATAGGCATTTCAAAAATTGATGCCGATAGGCATTTCAGATATAGGTGCCGATAGGCATTTCAGATATAGTTGCCGATTGGCATTTTAAAAACAGGTGCCGATAGGCATTTCAGATATAGTTGCCAATTGGCATTTTAAAAATAGGTGTCGATAGGCATTTCAGATATAGAAGCCGATAGGTATTTCAAATATAGGTGTCGATAGGCATTTCAGATATGGTTGCCGATAGGCATTTCAAATATAGGTGCTGATAGGCATTTCAGATGTAGTTTCCGATAGGCATTTCAAAAATAAGTGCCGATAGGCATTTCAGATATAGGTGCCGATAGGCATTTCAGATATAGTTGCCGATTGGCATTTTAAAAATAAGTGTCGATAGGCATTTCAGATATAGATGCCGATAGGCATTTCAAATATAGGTGCCGATAGGCATTCCAGATATGGTTGCCGATAGGCATTTCAAATATAGGTGCTGATAGGCATTCCAGATGTAGTTTCCGATTGGTATTTCAGATATAGGTGCCGATAGGCATATCAGATATAGTTGCCGATAGGCATTTAAAATATAGGTATCGATAGGCATTTCAAATATAGGTGTCGATAGGCATTTCAGATATAAATGCCGAAAGGCATTTCAGATATAGGTGCCGATAGGCATTTCTGATGTGGTTGCCGATAGGCATTTCAAATATAGGTGCTGATAGGCATTTGTGATGTAGTTACCGATAGGCATTTCAAAAATAGGTGCCGATAGGCATTTCAGTTATAGGTGCCGATAGGCATTTCAGATATAGTTGCCGATATGCATTTTAAAAATAGGTGCCGATAGGCATTTCAGATATAGAAGCCGATAGGCATTTCAAATATAGGTGCCGATAGGCATTCCAAATATGGTTGCCGATAGGCATTTCAAATATAGGTGCTGATAGGCATTTCAGATGTAGTTTCCGATAGGCATTTCAAAAATAGGTGCCGATAGGCATTTCAGATATAGGTGCCGATAGGCATTTCAGATATAGTTGCCGATTGGCATTTTAAAAACAGGTGCCGATAGGCATTTCAGATATAGTTGCCAATTGGCATTTTAAAAATAGGTGTCGATAGGCATTTCAGATATAGAAGCCGATAGGCATTTCAAATATAGGTGTCGATAGGCATTTCAGATATGGTGTCCGATATTCACTTCAAATATAGGTGATGATAGGCATTTCAGATATAGGTGTCGATAGGCGTTTCAGATATAGGTGCCGATAGGCATTTCAGATATAGTTGCCGATTGGCATTTTAAAATATGTGCCGATAGGCATTTCAGATATAGAAGCCGATAGGTATTTCAAATATAGGTGTCGATAGGCATTTCAGATATGGTTGCCGATAGGCATCTCAAATATTGGTGCTAATAGGCATTTCAGCTTTAGTTTCCGATAGGCATTTTAAATATAGGTGCCGATAGGCATTTCAGATATAGGTGCTGATAGGCATTTCAGATGTAGTTTTCGATAGGCATTTCAAAAATAGGTGCCGATAGGCATTTCAGATATAGGTGCCGAAAGGCATTTCAGATATAGTTGCCGATTGGCATTTAAAAAATAGGTGCCGATAGGCATTTCAGATATAGAAGCCGATAGGCATTTCAAATATAGGTGCCGATAGGCATTCCAGATATGGTTGCCGATAGGCATTTCAAATATAGGTGCTGATAGGCATTTCAGATAAAGTTTCCTGATAGGCATTTCAAAAATAGGTGCCGATAGGCATTTCAGGTATAGGTGCCTATAGGCATTTCAGATATAGTTGCCGATTGGCATTTTAAAAGTAGGTGCCGATAGGCATTTCAGATATAGAAGCCGATAGGCATTTTAAATATAGGTGCCGATAAGCATTACAGATATGGTTGCCGATAGGCATTTCAAATATAGGTGCTGATAGGTATTTCAGATGTAGTTTCCGATAGGCATTTCAAAAATTGGTGCCGATAGGCATTTCAGACATAGGTGCCGATAGGCATTTCAGATATAGGTGCCGATAGGCATATCAGATATAGTTGCCGATAGGCATTTAAAATATAGGTGCCGATAGGCATTTCAATTATAGGTGTCGATAGGGATTTCAGATATAAATGCCGAAAGGCATTTCAGATATAGGTGCCGATAGGCATTTCTGATGTGGTTGCCGATAGGCATTTCAAATATAGGTGTTGATAGGCATTTCAGATGTAGTTTCCGATAGGCATTTCAAAAATAGGTGCCGATAGGCATTTCAGATATAGGTGTCGATAGGCATTTCAGATATAGTTGCCGATTGGCATTTTAAAAATAGGTGCCGATAGGCATTTCAGATATAGAAGCCGATAGGCATTTCAAATATAGGTGCCGATAGGCATTCCAAATATGGTTGCCGATAGGCATTTCAAATATAGGTGCTGATAGGCATTTCAGATGTAGTTTCCGATAGGCATTTCAAAAATTGGTGCCGATAGGCATTTCAGATATAGGTGCCGATAAGCATTTAAGATATAGTTGCCGATTGGCATTTAAAAAATAGGTGCCGATAGGCATTTCAGATATAAAAGCCGATAGGTATTTCAAATATAGGTGTCGATAGGCATTTCAGATATGGTTGCCGATTGGCATTTTAAAAAAAGGTGCCGATAGGCATTTCAGATATAGAAGCCTATGGTATTTCAAATATAGGTGTCGATAGGCATTTCAGATATGGTTGCCGATAGGCATTTCAAATATAGGTGCTAATAGGCATTTCAGATGTAGTTTCCGATAGGCATTTCAAAAACGGGTGCCGATAGGCATTTCAGATATAGGTGCCGATAGGCATTTCAGATATAGGAGCCGATAGGCTTTTCATATATAGTTGCCGATTGGCATTTTAAAAATAGGTGCCGATAGGCATTTTAGATGTAGTTTCCGATAGGCATTTCAAAAATAGGTGCCGATAGGCATTTCAGATATAGGTGCCGATAGGCATATCAGATATAGTTGCCGATAGGCATTTAAAATATAGGTGCCGATAGGCATTTCAAATATAGGTGTCGATAGGCATTTCAGATATAAATGCCGAATGGCATTTCAGATATAGGTGCCGATAGGCATTTCTGATGTGGTTGCCGATAGGCATTTCAAATATAGGTGCTGATAGGCATTTCAGATGTAGTTTCCGATAGGCATTTCAAAAATAGGTGCCGATAGGCATTTCAGATATAGGTGCCGATAGGCATTTCAGATATAGTTACCGATTGGCATTTTAAAAATAGGTGCCGATAGGCATTTCAGATATAGAAGCCAATAGGCATTTCAAATATAGGTGCCGATAGGCATTCCAGATATGGTTGCCGATAGGCATTTCAAATATAGGTGCTGATAGGCGTTTCAGATGTAGTTTCCGATAGGCATTTCAAATATTGGTGCCGATAGGCATTTCAGATATAGGTGCCGATAGGCATTTCAGATATAGTTGCCGATTGGCATTTTAAAAACAGGTGCCGATAGGCATTTCAGATTTAGAAGCCGATAGGTATTTCAAATATACTTGTCGATAGGCATTTCAGATATGGTTGTCGATAGGCATTTCAAATATAGGAGCAGATAGGCATTTCAGATGTAGTTTCCGAAAGGCATTTTAAAAATAGGTGCCGATAGGCATTTCAGATATAGAAGCCGATAGGTATTTCAAATATAGGTGTCGATAGGCATTTCAGATATGGTTGCCGATAGGCATTTCAAATATTGGTGCTGATATGCATTTCAGATGTAGTTTCCGATAGGCATTTCAAAAATAGATGCCGATAGGCATTTCAGATATAGGTGCCGATAGGCATTTCAGATATATTTGCCGATTGGCATTTTAAAAATAGGTGCCGATAGGGATTTCAGATATAGAAGCCGTTAGGCATTTCAAATATAGGTGCCGATAGGCATTTCAAATATAGGTGTCGATAGGCATTTCAGATATAAATGCCGAAAGGCATTTCAGATATAGGTGCCGATAGGCATTTCTGATGTGGTTGCCGATAGGCATTTCAAATATAGGTGCTGATAGGCATTTGTGATGTAGTTTCCGATAGGCATTTCAAAAATAGGTGCCGATAGGCATTTCAGATATAGGTGCCGATAGGTATTTCAGATATAGTTGCCGATTGGCATTTTAAAAATAGGGGCCGATAGGCATTTCAGATATAGAAGCCGATAGGCATTTCAAATATAGGTGCCGATAGGCATTCCAGATATGGTTGCCGATAGGCATTTCAAATATAGGTGCTGATAGGCATTTTAAATGTAGTTTCCGATAGGCATCTAAAAAATTGATGCCGATAGGCATTTCAGATATAGGTGCCAATTGGCATTTTAAAAATAGGTGTCGATAGGCATTTCAGATATAGAAGCCAATAGGCATTTCAAATATACGTGCCGATAGGCATTCCAGATATGGTTGCCGATAGGCATTTCAAATATAGGTGCTGATAGGCATTTCAGATGTAGTTTCCGATAGGCATTTCAAAAATTGGTGCCAATAGGCATTTCAGATATAGGTGCCGATAGGCATTTTAGATGTAGTTGCCGATTGGCATTTTAAAAATAGGTGCCGATAGGCATTTCAGATATAGAAGCCGATAGGTATTTCAAATATAGGTGTCGATAGGCATTTCAGATATGGTTGCCGCATATGCACTTCAAATAAAGGTGCTGATAGGCATTTCAGATGTAGTTTCCGACAGGCATTTCAAAAATAGGTCCCGATAGGCATTTCAGATATAGGTGCCGATAAGAATTCAAGATATAGTTGCCGATTGGCATTTTAAAAATAAGTGCCGATAGGCATTTTAGATGTAGTTTCCGATAGGCATTTCAAAAATAGGTGCCGATAGGCATTTCAGATATAGGTGCCGATAGGCATATCAGATATAGTTGCCGATCCGCATTTAAAATATAGGTGCCGATAGGCATTTCAAATATAGGTGCTGATAGGCTTTTCAGATGTAGTTTCCGATAGGCATTTCAAAAATTAGTGCCAATAGGCATTTCAGGTATAGGTGCCGATAGGCATTTTAGATATAGTTGCCGATTAGCATTTTAAAAATAGGTGCCGATAGGCATTTCAGATATAGAAGCCGATAGGTATTTCAAATATATGTGCTGATAGGCATTTCAGATGTAGTTTCCGATAGGCATTTCAAAAATAGGTCCCGATAGGCATTTCAGATATAGGTGCCGATAGGCATTTCAGATATAGTTGCCGATTGGCATTTTAAAAATAGGTGCCGATAGGCATTTTAGATGTAGTTTCCGATAGGCATTTCAAAAATAGATGCCGATAGGCATTTCAGATATAGGTGCCGATAGGCATGTCATATATAGTTGCCGATAGGCTTTTAAAATATAGGTGCCGATAGGCATTTCAGATATAGTTGCCGATTGGCATTTTAAAAATAGGTGCCGATAGGCATTTCAGATATAGATGCCGATAGGCATTTCAAATATAGGTGCCGATAGGCATTCCAAATATGGTTGCCGATAGGCATTTCAAATATAGGTGCTGATAGGCATTTCAGATGTAGTTTCCGATAGGCATTTCAAAAATAGGTGCCGATAGGCATTTCAGATATAGGTGCCGATAGGCATTTCAGATATAGTTGCCGATTGGCATTTTAAAAACAGGTGCCGATAGGCATTTCAGATATAGTTGCCAATTGGCATTTTAAAAATAGGTGTCGATAGGCATTTCAGATATAGAAGCCGATAGGCATTTCAAATATAGGTGTCGATAGGCATTTCAGATATGGTTGCCGATATGCACTTCAAATATAGGTGATGATAGGCATTTCAGATGTAGTTTCCGATAGGCATTTCAAAAATAGTTTCCGATAGGCATTTCAGATATAGGTGCCGATAGGCATTTCAGATATAGTTGCCGATTGGCATTTTAAAAATAGGTGCCGATAGGCATTTTAGATGTAGTTTCCGATAGGCGTTTCAAAAATAGGTGCCGATAGGCATTTCAGATATAGGTGCCGATAGGCATTTCAGATATAGTTGCCGATTGGCATTTTAAAAATAGGTGCCGATAGGCATTTTAGATGTAGTTTCCGATAGGCATTTCAAAAATAGGTGCCGATAGGCATTTCAGATATAGGTGCCGATAGGCATATCAGATATAGTTGCCGATACGCATTTAAAATATAGGTGCCGATAGGCATTTCAAATATAGGTGTCGATAGGCATTTCAGATATAAATACCGAAAGGCATTTTAGATATAGGTGCCGATAGGCATTTCTGATGTGGTTGCCGATAGGCATTTCAAATATAGGTGCTGATAGGCATTTCAGATGTCGTTTTCGATAAGCATTTCAAAAATAGGTGCCGATAGGCATTTCAGATATAGGTGCCGATAGGCACTTCAGATATAGTTGCCGATTGGCATTTTAAAAATAGGTGCCGATAGGCATTTCAGATAAAGAAGCCGATAGGTATTTCAAATATAGGTGTCGATAGGTATTTCAGATATGGTTGCCGATAGGCTTTCAAATATAGGTGCTGATAGGCATTTCAGATGTAGTTTCCGATATGCATTTCAAAAATTAGTGCCGATAGGCATTTCAGATATAGGTGCCGATAGGCATTTCAGATATAGTTGCCGATTGGCATTTTAAAAATAAGTGTCGATAGGCATTTCAGATATAGAAGCCGATAGGCATTTCAAATATAGGTGCCGATAGGCATTCCAGATATGTTTGCCGATAGGCATTTAAAATATAGGTGCTGATAGGCATTCCAGATGTAGTTTCCGATAGGCATTTCAAAAATTGGTGCCGATAGGCATTTCAGATATAGGTGCCGATAGGCATTTCAGATATAGAAGCTGATAGGCATTTCAAATATAGGTGCCGATAGGCATTCCAGATATGGTTGCCGATAGGCATTTCAAATATAGGTGCTGATAGGCATTTCAGATGTAGTTTCCGATAGGCATTTCAAAAATAGGTGCCGATAGGCATTTCAGATATAGGTGCCGATAGGCATTTCAGATATAGTTGCCAATTGGCATTTTAAAAATAGGTGCCGATAGGCATTTCAGATATAGAAGCCGATAGGTATTTCAAATATAGGTGTCGATTGGCATTTCAGATATGGTTGCTGATAGGCATTTCAAATATAGGAGCAGATAGGCATTTCAGATGTAGTTTCCGTAAGGCATTTCAAAAATAGGTGCCGATAGACATTTCAGATATAGGTGCCAATAGGCATTTCAGATATGGTTGCCGATAGGCATTTCAAATATAGGTGCTGATAGGCATTTTAGATATAGTTGCCAATTGGCATTTTAAAAACAGGTGCCGATAGGCATTTCAGATATAGAAGCCGATAGGTATTTCAAATATAGGTGTCGATTGGCATTTCAGATATAGGTGCCGATAGGCATTTCAGATATAGTTACCGATTGGCATTTTAAAAATAGGTGCCGATAGGCATTTCAGATATAGAAGCCAATAGGCATTTCAAATATAGGTGCCGATAGGCATTCCAGATATGGTTGCCGATAGGCATTTCAAATATAGGTGCTGATAGGCGTTTCAGATGTAGTTTCCGATAGGCATTTCAAATATTGGTGCCGATAGGCATTTCAGATATAGGTGCCGATAGGCATTTCAGATATAGTTGCCGATTGGCATTTTAAAAACAGGTGCCGATAGGCATT
Organism: Venustoraphidia nigricollis; assembly: GCA_034508555.1. NCBI lineage: Eukaryota > Metazoa > Arthropoda > Insecta > Raphidioptera > Raphidiidae > Venustoraphidia > Venustoraphidia nigricollis. The sequence goes on along the minus strand of JAVRKA010000207.1, from coordinate 134,736 downwards.
TCAGATTTAGAAGCCGATAGGTATTTCAAATATACTTGTCGATAGGCATTTCAGATATGGTTGTCGATAGGCATTTCAAATATAGGAGCAGATAGGCATTTCAGATGTAGTTTCCGAAAGGCATTTTAAAAATAGGTGCCGATAGGCATTTCAGATATAGAAGCCGATAGGTATTTCAAATATAGGTGTCGATAGGCATTTCAGATATGGTTGCCGATAGGCATTTCAAATATTGGTGCTGATATGCATTTCAGATGTAGTTTCCGATAGGCATTTCAAAAATAGATGCCGATAGGCATTTCAGATATAGGTGCCGATAGGCATTTCAGATATATTTGCCGATTGGCATTTTAAAAATAGGTGCCGATAGGGATTTCAGATATAGAAGCCGTTAGGCATTTCAAATATAGGTGCCGATAGGCATTTCAAATATAGGTGTCGATAGGCATTTCAGATATAAATGCCGAAAGGCATTTCAGATATAGGTGCCGATAGGCATTTCTGATGTGGTTGCCGATAGGCATTTCAAATATAGGTGCTGATAGGCATTTGTGATGTAGTTTCCGATAGGCATTTCAAAAATAGGTGCCGATAGGCATTTCAGATATAGGTGCCGATAGGTATTTCAGATATAGTTGCCGATTGGCATTTTAAAAATAGGGGCCGATAGGCATTTCAGATATAGAAGCCGATAGGCATTTCAAATATAGGTGCCGATAGGCATTCCAGATATGGTTGCCGATAGGCATTTCAAATATAGGTGCTGATAGGCATTTTAAATGTAGTTTCCGATAGGCATCTAAAAAATTGATGCCGATAGGCATTTCAGATATAGGTGCCAATTGGCATTTTAAAAATAGGTGTCGATAGGCATTTCAGATATAGAAGCCAATAGGCATTTCAAATATACGTGCCGATAGGCATTCCAGATATGGTTGCCGATAGGCATTTCAAATATAGGTGCTGATAGGCATTTCAGATGTAGTTTCCGATAGGCATTTCAAAAATTGGTGCCAATAGGCATTTCAGATATAGGTGCCGATAGGCATTTTAGATGTAGTTGCCGATTGGCATTTTAAAAATAGGTGCCGATAGGCATTTCAGATATAGAAGCCGATAGGTATTTCAAATATAGGTGTCGATAGGCATTTCAGATATGGTTGCCGCATATGCACTTCAAATAAAGGTGCTGATAGGCATTTCAGATGTAGTTTCCGACAGGCATTTCAAAAATAGGTCCCGATAGGCATTTCAGATATAGGTGCCGATAAGAATTCAAGATATAGTTGCCGATTGGCATTTTAAAAATAGGTGCCGATAGGCATTTTAGATGTAGTTTCCGATAGGCATTTCAAAAATAGGTGCCGATAGGCATTTCAGATATAGGTGCCGATAGGCATATCAGATATAGTTGCCGATCCGCATTTAAAATATAGGTGCCGATAGGCATTTCAAATATAGGTGCTGATAGGCTTTTCAGATGTAGTTTCCGATAGGCATTTCAAAAATTGGTGCCAATAGGCATTTCAGGTATAGGTGCCGATAGGCATTTTAGATATAGTTGCCGATTAGCATTTTAAAAATAGGTGCCGATAGGCATTTCAGATATAAAAGCCGATAGGTATTTCAAATATATGTGCTGATAGGCATTTCAGATGTAGTTTCCGATAGGCATTTCAAAAATAGGTCCCGATAGGCATTTCAGATATAGGTGCCGATAGGCATTTCAGATATAGTTGCCGATTGGCATTTTAAAAATAGGTGCCGATAGGCATTTTAGATGTAGTTTCCGATAGGCATTTCAAAAATAGATGCCGATAGGCATTTCAGATATAGGTGCCGATAGGCATGTCATATATAGTTGCCGATAGGCTTTTAAAATATAGGTGCCGATAGGCATTTCAGATATAGTTGCCGATTGGCATTTTAAAAATAGGTGCCGATAGGCATTTCAGATATAGATGCCGATAGGCATTTCAAATATAGGTGCCGATAGGCATTCCAAATATGGTTGCCGATAGGCATTTCAAATATAGGTGCTGATAGGCATTTCAGATGTAGTTTCCGATAGGCATTTCAAAAATAGGTGCCGATAGGCATTTCAGATATAGGTGCCGATAGGCATTTCAGATATAGTTGCCGATTGGCATTTTAAAAACAGGTGCCGATAGGCATTTCAGATATAGTTGCCAATTGGCATTTTAAAAATAGGTGTCGATAGGCATTTCAGATATAGAAGCCGATAGGCATTTCAAATATAGGTGTCGATAGGCATTTCAGATATGGTTGCCGATATGCACTTCAAATATAGGTGATGATAGGCATTTCAGATGTAGTTTCCGATAGGCATTTCAAAAATAGTTTCCGATAGGCATTTCAGATATAGGTGCCGATAGGCATTTCAGATATAGTTGCCGATTGGCATTTTAAAAATAGGTGCCGATAGGCATTTTAGATGTAGTTTCCGATAGGCGTTTCAAAAATAGGTGCCGATAGGCATTTCAGATATAGGTGCCGATAGGCATTTCAGATATAGTTGCCGATTGGCATTTTAAAAATAGGTGCCGATAGGCATTTTAGATGTAGTTTCCGATAGGCATTTCAAAAATAGGTGCCGATAGGCATTTCAGATATAGGTGCCGATAGGCATATCAGATATAGTTGCCGATACGCATTTAAAATATAGGTGCCGATAGGCATTTCAAATATAGGTGTCGATAGGCATTTCAGATATAAATACCGAAAGGCATTTTAGATATAGGTGCCGATAGGCATTTCTGATGTGGTTGCCGATAGGCATTTCAAATATAGGTGCTGATAGGCATTTCAGATGTCGTTTTCGATAAGCATTTCAAAAATAGGTCCCCATAGGCATTTCAGATATAGGTGCCGATAGGCACTTCAGATATAGTTGCCGATTGGCATTTTAAAAATAGGTGCCGATAGGCATTTCAGATAAAGAAGCCGATAGGTATTTCAAATATAGGTGTCGATAGGTATTTCAGATATGGTTGCCGATAGGCTTTCAAATATAGGTGCTGATAGGCATTTCAGATGTAGTTTCCGATATGCATTTCAAAAATTAGTGCCGATAGGCATTTCAGATATAGGTGCCGATAGGCATTTCAGATATAGTTGCCGATTGGCATTTTAAAAATAAGTGTCGATAGGCATTTCAGATATAGAAGCCGATAGGCATTTCAAATATAGGTGCCGATAGGCATTCCAGATATGTTTGCCGATAGGCATTTAAAATATAGGTGCTGATAGGCATTCCAGATGTAGTTTCCGATAGGCATTTCAAAAATTGGTGCCGATAGGCATTTCAGATATAGGTGCCGATAGGCATTTCAGATATAGAAGCTGATAGGCATTTCAAATATAGGTGCCGATAGGCATTCCAGATATGGTTGCCGATAGGCATTTCAAATATAGGTGCTGATAGGCATTTCAGATGTAGTTTCCGATAGGCATTTCAAAAATAGGTGCCGATAGGCATTTCAGATATAGGTGCCGATAGGCATTTCAGATATAGTTGCCAATTGGCATTTTAAAAATAGGTGCCGATAGGCATTTCAGATATAGAAGCCGATAGGTATTTCAAATATAGGTGTCGATTGGCATTTCAGATATGGTTGCTGATAGGCATTTCAAATATAGGAGCAGATAGGCATTTCAGATGTAGTTTCCGTAAGGCATTTCAAAAATAGGTGCCGATAGACATTTCAGATATAGGTGCCAATAGGCATTTCAGATATGGTTGCCGATAGGCATTTCAAATATAGGTGCTGATAGGCATTTTAGATATAGTTGCCAATTGGCATTTTAAAAACAGGTGCCGATAGGCATTTCAGATATAGAAGCCGATAGGTATTTCAAATATAGGTGTCGATTGGCATTTCAGATATGGTTGCTGATAGGCATTTCAAATATAGGAGCAGATAGGCATTTCAGATGTAGTTTCCGTAAGGCATTTCAAAAATAGGTGCCGATAGACATTTCAGATATAGGTGCCGATAGGCATTTCAGATATAGTTGCCAATAGGCATTTTAAAAATAGGTGTCGATAGGCAATTCAGATATAGAAGCCGATAGGCATTTCAAATATACGTGCCGATAGGCATACCAGATATGGTTGCCGATAGGCATTTCAAATATAGGTGCTGATAGGCATTTCAGATGTAGTCTCCGATAGGCATTTCAAAAATTGGTGCCGATAAGCATTTCAGATATAGGTGCCGATAGGCATTTCAGATATAGTTGCCGATTGGCATTTTAAAAATAGGTGCCGATAGGCATTTCAGATATTGAAGCCGATAGGTATTTCAAATATAGGTGTCGATAGGCATTTCAGATATGGTTGCCGATAGGCATTTCAAATATAGGTGCTGATAGGCATTTCAGATGTAGTTTCCGATAGGCATTTCAAAAATTGGTGCCGATAGGCATTTCAGATATAGGTGCCGATAGGCATCTCAGATATAGTTGCTGATTGGCATTTTAAAAATAGGTGCCGATAGGCATTTCAGATATAGAAGCCGATAGGCATATCAAATATAGGTGCCGATAGGCATTTCAGATATAGTTGCCGATTGGCATTTTAAAAATAGGTGCCGATAGGCATTTTAGATGTAGTTTCCGATAGGCATTTCAAAAATAGGTGCCGATAGGCATTTCAGATATAGGTGCCGATAGGCATATCAGATATAGTTGCCGATAGGCATTTAAAATATAGGTGCCGATAGGCATTTCAAATATAGGTGTCGATAGGCATTTCAGATATAAATGCCGAATGGCATTTCAGATATAGGTACCGATAGGCATTTCTGATGTGGTTCCTGATAGGCATTTCAAATATAGGTGCTGATAGGCATTTCAGATGTAGTTTCCGATAGGCATTTCAAAAATAGGTGCCGATAGGCATTTCAGATATAAATGCCGATAGGCATTTCAGATATAGTTACCGATTGGCATTTTAAAAATAGGTGCCGATAGGCATTTCAGATATAGAAGCCAATAGGCATTTCAAATATAGGTGCCGATAGGCATTCCAGATATGGTTGCCGATAGGCATTTCAAATATAGGTGCTGATAGGCGTTCCAGATGTAGTTTCCGATAGGCATTTCAAAAATTGGTGCCGATAGGCATATCAGATATAGGTGCCGATAGGCATTTCAGATATAGTTGCCGATTGGCATTTTAAAAACAGGTGCCGATAGGCATTTCAGATATAGTTGCCGTTTGGCATTTTAAAAATAGGTGTCGATAGGCATTTCAGATATAGAAGCCGATAGGCATTTCAAATATAGGTGTCGATAGGCATTTCAGATATAGGTGCCGATAGGCATTTCAGATATAGTTGCCGATTGGCATTTTAAAAATAGGTGCCGATAGGCATTTTAGATGTAGTTTCCGATAGGCATTTCAAAAATAGATGCCGATAGGCATTTCAGATATAGGTGCCGATAGGCATATCAGATATAGTTGCCGATAGGCATTTAAAATATAGGTTCTGATAGGCATTTCAAATATAGGTGTCGATAGGCATTTCAGATATAAATGCCGAAAGGCATTTCAGATATAGGTGCCGATAGGCATTTCTGATGTGGATGCCGATAGGCATTTCAAATATAGGTGCTGATAGGCATTTCAGATATAGGTGCCGATAGGCACTTCAGATATAGTTGCCGATTGGCATTTTAAAAATGGGTGCCGATAGGCATTTCAGATATAGAAGCCGATAGGTATTTCAAATATAGGTGTCGATAGGCATTTCAGATATGGTTGCCGATAGGCATTTCAAATATAGGTGCTGATAGGCATTTCAGATGTAGTTTCCGATAGGCATTTCAAAAATAAGTGCCGATAGGCATTTCAGATATAGGTGCCGATAGGCATTTCAGATATAGTTTCCGATTGGCATTTTAAAAATAAGTGTCGATAGGCATTTCAGATATAAATGCCGAAAGGCATTTCAGATATAGGTGCCGATAGGCATTTCTGATGTGGATGCCGATAGGCATTTCAAATATAGGTGCTGATAGGCATTTCAGATATAGGTGCCGATAGGCACTTCAGATATAGTTGCCGATTGGCATTTTATAATGGGTGCCGATAGGCATTTCAGATATAGAAGCCGATAGGTATTTCAAATATAGGTGTCGATAGGCATTTCAGATATGGTTGCCGATAGGCATTTCAAATATAGGTGCCGATAGGCATTCCAGATATGGTTGCCGATAGGCATTTCAAATATAGGTGCTGATAGGCATTCCAGATGTAGTTTCCGATAGGTATTTCAGATATAGGTGCCGATAGGCATATCAGATATAGTTGCCGATAGGCATTTAAAATATAGGTATCGATAGGCATTTCAAATATAGGTGTCGATAGGCATTTCAGATATAAATGCCGAAAGGCATTTCAGATATAGGTGCCGATAGGCATTTCTGATGTGGTTGCCGATAGGCATTTCAAATATAGGTGCTGATAGGCATTTGTGATGTAGTTTCCGATAGGCATTTCAAAAATAGGTGCCGATAGGCATTTCAGATATAGGTGCCGATAGGCATTTCAGAATGATATAGTTGCCGATATGCATTTTAAAAATAGGTGCCGATAGGCATTTCAGATATAGAAGCCGATAGGCATTTCAAATATAGGTGCCGATAGGCATTCCAAATATGGTTGCCGATAGGCATTTCAAATATAGGTGCTGATAGGCATTTCAGATGTAGTTTCCGATAGGCATTTCAAAAATAGGTGCCGATAGGCATTTCAGATATAGGTGCCGATAGGCATTTCAGATATAGTTGCCGATTGGCATTTTAAAACAGGTGCCGATAGGCATTTCAGATATAGTTGCCAATTGGCATTTTAAAAATAGGTGTCGATAGGCATTTCAGATATAGAAGCCGATAGGCATTTCAAATATAGGTGTCGATAGGCATTTCAGATATAGGTGCCGATAGGCATTTCAGATATAGTTGCCGATTGGCATTTTAAAAATAGGTGCCGATAGGCATTTCAGATATAGAAACCGATAGGCATTTCAAATATAGGTGCCGATAGGCATTTTAGATATAGTTGCCGATTGGCATTTTAAAAATAGGTGCCGATAGGCATTTCAGATATAGAAGCCGATAGGCATTTCAAATATAGGTGCCGATAGGCATTCCAGATATGGTTGCCGATAGGCATTTCAAATATAGGTGCTGATAGGCATTTCAGATGTAGTTTCCGATAAGCATTTCAAAAATAGGTGTCGATAGGCATTTCAGATATAGGTGTCGATAGGCATTTCAGATATAGGTGTCGATAGGCATTTTAGATATAGGTGTCGATAGGCATTTCAGATATAGGTGTCGATAGGCATTTCAGATATAGGTGTCGATAGGCATTTCAGATATAGGTGTCGATAGGCATTTCAGATATAGGTGTCGATGGGCATTTCAGATATAGGTGTCGATAGACATTTCAGATATAGGTGCCGATAGGCATTTCAGATATAGTTGCCGATTGGCATTTTAAAAATAGGTGCCGATAGGCATTTCAGATATAGAAGCCGATAGGCATTTCAAATATAGGTGCCGATAGGCATTCCAGATATGGTTGCCGATAGGCATTTCAAATATAGGTGCTGATAGGCATTTCAGATGTAGTTTCCGATAGGCATTTCAAAAATAGATGTCGATATGCATTTCAGATATAGGTGTCAATAGGCATTTCAGATATAGGTGTCGATAGGCATTTCAGATATAGGTGTCGATAGGCATTTCAGATATAGGTGTCGACAGGCATTTCAGATATAGGTGTCGATAGGCATTTCAAATATAGGTGTCGATAGGCATTTCAGATATAGGTGTCGATAGGCATTTCAGATATAGGTGCCGATAGGCATTTCAGATATAGTTGCCGATTGGCATTTTAAAAATAGGTGCCGATAGGCATTTCAGATATAGAAGCCGATAGGCATTTCAAATATAGGTGCCGATAGGCATTCCAGATATGGTTGCCGATAGGCATTTCAAATATAGGTGCTGATAGGCATTTCAGATGTAGTTTCCGATAGGCATTTCAAAAATAGGTGTCGATAGGCATTTCAGATATAGGTGTCGATAGGCATTTCAGATATAGGTGTCGATAGGCATTTCAGATATAGGTGTCGATAGGCATTTCAGATATAGGTGTCGATAGGCATTTCAGATATAGGTGTCGATAGGCATTTCAGATATAGGTGTCGATAGGCATTTCAGATATAGGTGCCGATAGGCATTTTAGATATAGTTGCCGATTGGCATTTTAAAAATAGGTGCCGATAGGCATTTCAGATATAGAAGCCGATAGGCATTTCAAATATAGGTGCCGATAGGCATTCCAGATATGGTTGCCGATAGGCATTTCAAATATAGGTGCTGATAGGCATTTCAGATGTAGTTTCCGATAGGCATTTCAAAAATAGGTGCCGATAGGCATTTCAGATATAGGTGCCGATAGGCATTTCAGATATAGTTGCCGATTGGCATTTTAAAAACAGGTGCCGATAGGCATTTCAGATATAGTTGCCGTTTGGCATTTTAAAAATAGGTGTCGATAGGCATTTCAGATATAGAAGCCGATAGGCATTTCAAATATAGGTGTCGATAGGCATTTCAGATATAGGTGCCGATAGGCATTTCAGATATAGTTGCCGATTGGCATTTTAAAAATAGGTGCCGATAGGCATTTTAGATGTAGTTTCCGATAGGCATTTCAAAAATAGATGCCGATAGGCATTTCAGATATAGGTGCCGATAGGCATATCAGATATAGTTGCCGATAGGCATTTAAAATATAGGTTCTGATAGGCATTTCAAATATTGGTGTCGATAGGCATTTCAGATATAAATGCCGAAAGGCATTTCAGATATAGGTGCCGATAGGCATTTCTGATGTGGATGCCGATAGGCATTTCAAATATAGGTGCTGATAGGCATTTCAGATATAGGTGCCGATAGGCACTTCAGATATAGTTGCCGATTGGCATTTTAAAAATGGGTGCCGATAGGCATTTCAGATATAGAAGCCGATAGGTATTTCAAATATAGGTGTCGATAGGCATTTCAGATATGGTTGCCGATAGGCATTTCAAATATAGGTGCTGATAGGCATTTCAGATGTAGTTTCCGATAGGCATTTCAAAAATAAGTGCCGATAGGCATTTCAGATATAGGTGCCGATAGGCATTTCAGATATAGTTTCCGATTGGCATTTTAAAAATAAGTGTCGATAGGCATTTCAGATAATATAGATGCCGATAGGCATTTCAAATATAGGTGCCGATAGGCATTCCAGATATGGTTGCCGATAGGCATTTCAAATATAGGTGCTGATAGGCATTCCAGATGTAGTTTCCGATAGGTATTTCAGATATAGGTGCCGATAGGCATATCAGATATAGTTGCCGATAGGCATTTAAAATATAGGTATCGATAGGCATTTCAAATATAGGTGTCGATAGGCATTTCAGATATAAATGCCGAAAGGCATTTCAGATATAGGTGCCGATAGGCATTTCTGATGTGGTTGCCGATAGGCATTTCAAATATAGGTGCTGATAGGCATTTGTGATGTAGTTTCCGATAGGCATTTCAAAAATAGGTGCCGATAGGCATTTCAGATATAGGTGCCGATAGGCATTTCAGAATGATATAGTTGCCGATATGCATTTTAAAAATAGGTGCCGATAGGCATTTCAGATATAGAAGCCGATAGGCATTTCAAATATAGGTGCCGATAGGCATTCCAAATATGGTTGCCGATAGGCATTTCAAATATAGGTGCTGATAGGCATTTCAGATGTAGTTTCCGATAGGCATTTCAAAAATAGGTGCCGATAGGCATTTCAGATATAGGTGCCGATAGGCATTTCAGATATAGTTGCCGATTGGCATTTTAAAACAGGTGCCGATAGGCATTTCAGATATAGTTGCCAATTGGCATTTTAAAAATAGGTGTCGATAGGCATTTCAGATATAGAAGCCGATAGGCATTTCAAATATAGGTGTCGATAGGCATTTCAGATATATGTAGGTGCCGATAGGCATTTCAGATATAGTTGCCGATTGGCATTTTAAAAATAGGTGCCGATAGGCATTTCAGATATAGAAACCGATAGGCATTTCAAATATAGGTGCCGATAGGCATTTTAGATATAGTTGCCGATTGGCATTTTAAAAATAGGTGCCGATAGGCATTTCAGATATAGAAGCCGATAGGCATTTCAAATATAGGTGCCGATAGGCATTCCAGATATGGTTGCCGATAGGCATTTCAAATATAGGTGCTGATAGGCATTTCAGATGTAGTTTCCGATAAGCATTTCAAAAATAGGTGTCGATAGGCATTTCAGATATAGGTGTCGATAGGCATTTCAGATATAGGTGTCGATAGGCATTTTAGATATAGGTGTCGATAGGCATTTCAGATATAGGTGTCGATAGGCATTTCAGATATAGGTGTCGATAGGCATTTCAGATATAGGTGTCGATAGGCATTTCAGATATAGGTGTCGATGGGCATTTCAGATATAGGTGTCGATAGACATTTCAGATATAGGTGCCGATAGGCATTTCAGATATAGTTGCCGATTGGCATTTTAAAAATAGGTGCCGATAGGCATTTCAGATATAGAAGCCGATAGGCATTTCAAATATAGGTGCCGATAGGCATTCCAGATATGGTTGCCGATAGGCATTTCAAATATAGGTGCTGATAGGCATTTCAGATGTAGTTTCCGATAGGCATTTCAAAAATAGATGTCGATATGCATTTCAGATATAGGTGTCAATAGGCATTTCAGATATAGGTGTCGATAGGCATTTCAGATATAGGTGTCGATAGGCATTTCAGATATAGGTGTCGACAGGCATTTCAGATATAGGTGTCGATAGGCATTTCAAATATAGGTGTCGATAGGCATTTCAGATATAGGTGTCGATAGGCATTTCAGATATAGGTGCCGATAGGCATTTCAGATATAGTTGCCGATTGGCATTTTAAAAATAGGTGCCGATAGGCATTTCAGATATAGAAGCCGATAGGCATTTCAAATATAGGTGCCGATAGGCATTCCAGATATGGTTGCCGATAGGCATTTCAAATATAGGTGCTGATAGGCATTTCAGATGTTGTTTCCGATAGGCATTTCAAAAATAGGTGTCGATAGGCATTTCAGATATAGGTGTCGATAGGCATTTCAGATATAGGTGTCGATAGGCATTTCAGATATAAGTGTCGATAGGCATTTCAGATATAGGTGTCGATAGGCATTTCAGATATAGGTGTCGATAGGCATTTCAGATATAGGTGTCGATAGGCATTTCAGATATAGGTGCCGATAGGCATTTTAGATATAGTTGCCGATTGGCATTTTAAAAATAGGTGCCGATAGGCATTTCAGATATAGAAGCCGATAGGCATTTCAAATATAGGTGCCGATAGGCATTCCAGATATGGTTGCCGATAGGCATTTCAAATATAGGTGCTGATAGGCATTTCAGATGTAGTTTCCGATAGGCATTTCAAAAATAGGTGTCGATAGGCATTTCTGATATAGGAGTCGATAGGCATTTCAGATATAGGTGTCGATAGGCATTTCAGATATAGGTGTCGATAGGCATTTCAGATATAGGTGTCGATAGGCATTTCAGATACAGGTGTCGATAGGCATTTCAGATATAGGTGTCGATAGGCATTTCAGATATAGGTGTCGATTGGCATTTCAGATATAGGTGTCGATAGGCATTTCAGATATAGGTGTCGATAGGCATTTCAGATATAGGTGTCGATAGGCATTTCAGATATAGGTGTCGATAGGCATTTCAAATATAGGAGCAGATAGGCATTTCAGATGTAGTTTCCGAAAGGCATTTTAAAAATATGTGCCGATAGGCATTTCACATATAGAAGCCGATAGGTATTTCAAATATAGGTGTCGATAGGCATTTCAGATATGGTTGCCGATTGGCATTTCAAATATTGGTGCTGATAGGCATTTCAGATGTAGTTTCCGATAGGCATTTCAAAAATAGGTGCCGATAGGCATTTCAGATATAGGTGCCGATAGGCATTTCAGATATATTTGCCGATTGGCATTTTAAAAATAGGTGCCGATAGGGATTTCAGATATAGAAGCCGATAGGCATTTCAAATATAGGTGCCGATAGGCATTTCAAATATAGGTGTCAATAGGCATTTCAGATATAAATGCCGAAAGACATTTCAGATATAGGTGCCGATAGGCATTTCTGTTGTGGTTGCCGATAGGCATTTCAAATATAGGTGCTGATAGGCATTTGTGATGTAGTTTCCGATAGGCATTTCAAAAATAGGTGCCGATAGGCATTTTAGATATAGGTGCCGATAGGCATTTCAGATATAGTTGCCGATTGGCATTTTAAAAATAGGTGCCGATAGGCATTTCAGATATAGAAGCCGATAGGCATTTCAAATATAGGTGCCGATAGGCATTCCAGATATGGTTGCCGATAGGCATTTCAAATAAAGGTGCTGATAGGCATTTCAGATGTAGTTTCCGATAGGCATTTCAAACATAGGTGCCGATAGGCATTTTAGATATAGGTGCCGATAGGCATTTCAGATATAGATGCCAATTGGCATTTTGAAAATAGGTGCCGATAGGTATTTCAGATATAAGACCTGATAGGCATTTCAAATATAGGTGCCGATAGGCATTCCAGATATGGTTGCCGATAGGCATTTCAAATATAGGTGCTGATAGGCATTTTAAATGTAGTTTCCGATAGGCATTTCAAAAATTGATGCCGATAGGCATTTCAGATATAGGTGCCGATAGGCATTTCAGATATAGTTGCCGATTGGCATTTTAAAAACAGGTGCCGATAGGCATTTCAGATATAGTTGCCAATTGGCATTTTAAAAATAGGTGTCGATAGGCATTTCAGATATAGAAGCCGATAGGCATTTCAAATATACGTGCCGATAGGCATTCCAGATATGGTTGCCGATAGGCATTTCAAATATAGGTGCTGATAGGCATTTCAGATGTAGTTTCCGATAGGCATTTAAAAAATTGGTGCCAATAGGCATTTCAGATATAGGTGATGATAGGCATTTTAGATATAGTTGCCGATTGGCATTTTAAAAATAGGTGCCGATAGGCATTTCAGATATAGAAGCCGATAGGTATTTCAAATATAGGTGTCGATAGGCATTTCAGATATGGTTGCCGATATGCACTTCAATTATAGGTGCTGATAGGCATTTCAGATGTAGTTTCCGATAGGCATTTCAAAAATAGGTCCCGATAGGCATTTCAGATATAGGTGCCGATAAGCATTTCAGATATAGTTGCCGATTGGCATTTTAAAAATAGGTGCCGATAGGCATTTTAGATGTAGTTTCCGATAGGCATTTCAAAAATAGATGCCGATAGGCATTTCAGATATAGGTGCCGATAGGCATATCAGATATAGTTGCCGATAGGCATTTAAAATATAGGTGCCGATAGGCATTTCAAATATAGGTGTCGATAGGCATTTCAAATATAAATGCCGAAAGGCATTTCAGATATAGGTGCCGATAGGCATTTCTGATGTGGATGCCGATAGGCATTTCAAATATAGGTGCCGATAGGCATTTCAGATATAGGAGCCGATAGGCACTTCAGATATAGTTGCCGATTGGCATTTTAAAAATGGGTGCCGATAGGCATTTCAGATATAGAAGCCGATAGGTATTTCAAATATAGGTGTCGATAGGCATTTCAGATATGGTTGCCGATAGGCATTTCAAATATAGGTGTTGATAGGCATTTCAGATGTAGTTTCCGATAGGCATTTCAAAAATAAGTGCCGATAGGCATTTCAGATATAGGTGCCGATAGGCATTTCAGATATAGTTGCCGATTGGCATTTTAAAAATAAGTGTCGATAGGCATTTCAGATATAGATGCCGATAGGCATTTCAAATATAGGTGCCGATAGGCATTCCAGATATGGTTGCCGATAGGCATTTCAAATATAGGTGCTGATAGGCATTCCAGATGTAGTTTCCGATAGGTATTTCAGATATAGGTGCCGATAGGCATATCAGATATAGTTGCCGATAGGCATTTAAAATATAGGTATCGATAGGCATTTCAAATATAGGTGTCGATAGGCATTTCAGATATAAATGCCGAAAGGCATTTCAGATATAGGTGCCGATAGGCATTTCTGATGTGGTTGCCGATAGGCATTTCAAATATAGGTGCTGATAGGCATTTGTGATGTAGTTTCCGATAGGCATTTCAAAAATAGGTGCCGATAGGCATTTCAGATATAGGTGCCGATAGGCATTTCAGATATAGTTGCCGATATGCATTTTAAAAATAGGTGCCGATAGGCATTTCAGATATAGAAGCCGATAGGCATTTCAAATATAGGTGCCGATAGGCATTCCAAATATGGTTGCCGATAGGCATTTCAAATATAGGTGCTGATAGGCATTTCAGATGTAGTTTCCGATAGGCATTTCAAAAATAGGTGCCGATAGGCATTTCAGATATAGGTGCCGATAGGCATTTCAGATATAGTTGCCGATTGGCATTTTAAAAACAGGTGCCGATAGGCATTTCAGATATAGTTGCCAATTGGCATTTTAAAAATAGGTGTCGATAGGCATTTCAGATATAGAAGCCGATAGGCATTTCAAATATAGGTGTCGATAGGCATTTCAGATATGGTGTCCGATATTCACTTCAAATATAGGTGATGATAGGCATTTCAGATATAGGTGTCGATAGGCGTTTCAGATATAGGTGCCGATAGGCATTTCAGATATAGTTGCCGATTGGCATTTTAAAATATGTGCCGATAGGCATTTCAGATATAGAAGCCGATAGGTATTTCAAATATAGGTGTCGATAGGCATTTCAGATATGGTTGCCGATAGGCATCTCAAATATTGGTGCTAATAGGCATTTCAGCTTTAGTTTCCGATAGGCATTTTAAATATAGGTGCCGATAGGCATTTCAGATATAGGTGCCGATAGGCATTTCAGATATAGAAGCCGATAGGCATTTCAAATATAGGTGCCGATAGGCATTCCAGATATGGTTGCCGATAGGCATTTCAAATATAGGTGCTGATAGGCATTTCAGATGTAGTTTTCGATAGGCATTTCAAAAATAGGTGCCGATAGGCATTTCAGATATAGGTGCCGAAAGGCATTTCAGATATAGTTGCCGATTGGCATTTTAAAAATAGGTGCCGATAGGCATTTCAGATATAGAAGCCGATAGGCATTTCAAATATAGGTGCCGATAGGCATTCCAGATATGGTTGCCGATAGGCATTTCAAATATAGGTGCTGATAGGCATTTCAGATAAAGTTTCCTGATAGGCATTTCAAAAATAGGTGCCGATAGGCATTTCAGGTATAGGTGCCTATAGGCATTTCAGATATAGTTGCCGATTGGCATTTTAAAAGTAGGTGCCGATAGGCATTTCAGATATAGAAGCCGATAGGCATTTCAAATATAGGTGCCGATAAGCATTACAGATATGGTTGCCGATAGGCATTTCAAATATAGGTGCTGATAGGTATTTCAGATGTAGTTTCCGATAGGCATTTCAAAAATTGGTGCCGATAGGCATTTCAGACATAGGTGCCGATAGGCATTTCAGATATAGTTGCCGATTGGCATTTTAAAAATAGGTGCCTATAGGCATTTCAGATATAGGTGCCGATAGGCATATCAGATATAGTTGCCGATAGGCATTTAAAATATAGGTGCCGATAGGCATTTCAATTATAGGTGTCGATAGGGATTTCGGATATAAATGCCGAAAGGCATTTCAGATATAGGTGCCGATAGGCATTTCTGATGTGGTTGCCGATAGGCATTTCAAATATAGGTGTTGATAGGCATTTCAGATGTAGTTTCCGATAGGCATTTCAAAAATAGGTGCCGATAGGCATTTCAGATATAGGTGCCGATAGGCATTTCAGATATAGTTGCCGATTGGCATTTTAAAAATAGGTGCCTATAGGCATTTCAGATATAGGTGCCGATAGGCATATCAGATATAGTTGCCGATAGGCATTTAAAATATAGGTGCCGATAGGCATTTCAATTATAGGTGTCGATAGGGATTTCAGATATAAATGCCGAAAGGCATTTCAGATATAGGTGCCGATAGGCATTTCTGATGTGGTTGCCGATAGGCATTTCAAATATAGGTGTTGATAGGCATTTCAGATGTAGTTTCCGATAGTCATTTCAAAAATTGGTGCCGATAGGCATTTCAGATATAGGTGCCGATAGGCATTTCAGATATAGTTGCCGATTGGCATTTTAAAAACAGGTGCCGATAGGCATTTCAGATATAGGTGCCGATAGGCATTTCAGATATAGTTACCGATTGGCATTTTAAAAATAGGTGCCGATAGGCATTTCAGATATAGAAGCCAATAGGCATTTCAAATATAGGTGCCGATAGGCATTCCAGATATGGTTGCCGATAGGCATTTCAAATATAGGTGCTGATAGGCGTTTCAGATGTAGTTTCCGATAGGCATTTCAAAAATTGGTGCCGATAGGCATTTCAGATATAGGTGCCGATAGGCATTTCAGATATAGTTGCCGATTGGCATTTTAAAAACAGGTGCCGATAGGCATTTCAGATTTAGAAGCCGATAGGTATTTCAAATATAGGTGTCGATAGGCATTTCAGATATGGTTGTCGATAGGCATTTCAAATATAGGAGCAGATAGGCATTTCAGATGTAGTTTCCGAAAGGCATTTTAAAAATAGGTGCCGATAGGCATTTCAGATATAGAAGCCGATAGGTATTTCAAATATAGGTGTCGATAGGCATTTCAGATATGGTTGCCGATAGGCATTTCAAATATTGGTGCTGATAGGCATTTCAGATGTAGTTTCCGATAGGCATTTCAAAAATAGATGCCGATAGGCATTTCAGATATAGGTGCCGATAGGCATTTCAGATATATTTGCCGATTGGCATTTTAAAAATAGGTGCCGATAGGGATTTCAGATATAGAAGCCGTTAGGCATTTCAAATATAGGTGCCGATAGGCATTTCAAATATAGGTGTCGATAGGCATTTCAGATATAAATGCCGAAAGGCATTTCAGATATAGGTGCCGATAGGCATTTCTGATGTGGTTGCTGATAGGCATTTCAAATATAGGTGCTGATAGGCATTTGTGATGTAGTTTCCGATAGGCATTTCAAAAATAGGTGCCGATAGGCATTTCAGATATAGGTGCCGATAGGCATTTCAGATATAGTTGCCGATTGGCATTTTAAAAATAGGGGCCGATAGGCATTTCAGATATAGAAGCCGATAGGCATTTCAAATATAGGTGCCGATAGGCATGCCAGATATGGTTGCCGATAGGCATTTCAAATATAGGTGCTGATAGGCATTTCAGATGTAGTTTCCGATAGGCATTTCAAAAATAGGTGCCGATAGGCATTTTAGATATAGGTGCCGATAGGCATTCCAGATATAGATGCCAATTGGCATTTTAAAAATAGGTGCCGATAGGTATTTCAGATATAAGAGCCGATAGGCATTTCAAATATAGGTGCTGATAGGCATTTCAGATGTAGTTTCCGATAGGCATTTCAAAAATTGGTGCCAATAGGCATTTCAGATATAGGTGCCGATAGGCATTTTAGATATAGTTGCCGATTGGCATTTTAAAAATAGGTGCCGATTGGCATTTCAGATATAGAAGCCGATAGGTATTTCAAATATAGGTGTCGATAGGCATTTCAGATATGGTTGCCGCATATGCACTTCAAATAAAGGTGCTGATAGGCATTTCAGATGTAGTTTCCGATAGGCATTTCAAAAATAGGTCCCGATAGGCATTTCAGATATAGGTGCCGATAAGCATTCAAGATATAGTTGCCGATTGGCATTTTAAAAATAGGTGCCGATAGGCATTTTAGATGTAGTTTCCGATAGGCATTTCAAAAATAGATGCCGATAGGCATTTCAGATATAGGTGCCGATAGGGATATCAGATATAGTTGCCGATAGGCATTTAAAATATAGGTGCCGATAGGCATTTCAAATATAGGTGCTGATAGGCTTTTCAGATGTAGTTTCCGATAGGCATTTCAAAAATTGGTGCCAATAGGCATTTCAGGTATAGGTGCCGATAGGCATTTTAGATATAGTTGCCGATTAGCATTTTAAAAATAGGTGCCGATAGGCATTTCAGATATAGAAGCCGATAGGTATTTCAAATATAAGTGTCGATAGGCATTTCAGAAATGGTTGCCGATAGGCACTTCAAATATAGGTGCTGATAGGCATTTCAGATGTAGTTTCCGATAGGCATTTCAAAAATAGGTCCCGATAGGCATTTCAGATATAGGTGCCGATAGGCATTTCAGATATAGTTGCCGATTGGCATTTTAAAAATAAGTGCCGATAGGCATTTTAGATGTAGTTTCCGATAGGCATTTCAAAAATAGATGCCGATAGGCATTTCAGATATAGGTGCCGATAGGCATATCATATATAGTTGCCGATAGGCATTTAAAATATAGGTGCCGATAGGCATTTCAAATATAGGTGTCGATAGGCATTTCAGATATAAATGCCGAAAGGCATTTCAGATATAGGTGCCGATAGGCATTTCTGATGTGGTTGCCGATAGGCATTTCAAATATAGGTGCTGATAGGCATTTCAGATGTAGTTTTCGATAAACATTTCAAAAATAGGTGCCAATAGGCATTTCAGATATAGGTGCCGATAGGCACTTCAGATATAGTTGCCGATTGGCATTTTAAAAATAGGTGCCGATAGGCATTTCAGATATAGAAGCCGATAGATATTTCAAATATAGGTGTCGATAGGCATTTGAGATATGGTTGCCGATAGGCATTTCAAATATAGGTGCTGATAGGCATTTCAGATGTAGTTTCCGATAGGCATTTCAAAAATAAGTGCCGATATGCATTTCAGATATAGGTGCCGATAGGCATTTCAGATATAGTTGCCGATTGGCATTTTAAAAATAAGTGTCGATAGGCATTTCAGATATAGATGCCGATAGGCATTTCAAACATAGGTGCCAATAGGCATTCCAGATATGGTTGCCGATAGGCATTTCAAATATAGGTGCTGATAGGCATTCCAGATGTAGTTTCCGATAGGCATTTCAGATATAGGTGCCGATAGGCATATCAGATATAATTGCCGATAGGCATTTAAAATATAGGTATCGATAGGCATTTCAAATATAGGTGTCGATAGGCATTTCAGATATAAATGCCGAAAGGCATTTCAGATATAGGTGCCGATAGGCATTTCTGATGTGGTTGCCGATAGGCATTTCAAATATAGGTGCTGATAGGCATTTGTGATGTAGTTTCCGATAGGCATTTCAAAAATAGGTGCCGATAGGCATTTCAGTTATAGGTGCCGATAGGCATTTCAGATATAGTTGCCGATTGGCATTTTAAAAATAGGTGCCGATAGGCATTTCAGATATAGATGCCGATAGGCATTTCAAATATAGGTGCCGATAGGCATTCCAAATATGGTTGCCGATAGGCATTTCAAATATAGGTGCTGATAGGCATTTCAGATGTAGTTTCCGATAGGCATTTCAAAAATAGGTGCCGATAGGCATTTCAGATATAGGTGCCGATAGGCATTTCAGATATAGTTGCCGATTGGCATTTTAAAAACAGGTGCCGATAGGCATTTCAGATATAGGTGTCGATAGGCATTTCAGATATAGGTGCCGATAGGCATTTCAGATATAGTTGCCGATTGGCATTTTAAAAATAGGTGCCGATAGGCATTTCAGATATAGTTGCCGATTGGCATTTTAAAAATAGGTGTCGATAGGCATTTCAGATATAGAAGCCGATAGGCATTTCAAATATAGGTGCCGATAGGCATTCCAGATATAGGTGCCGATAGGCATTTCAGATATAGTTGCCGATTGGCATTTTAAAAATAGGTGCCGATAGGCATTTCAGATATAGAAACCGATAGGCATTTCAAATATAGGTGCCGATAGGCATTTTAGATATAGTTGCCGATTGGCATTTTAAAAATAGGTGCCGATAGGCATTTCAGATATAGAAGCCGATAGGCATTTCAAATATAGGTGCCGATAGGCATTCCAGATATGGTTGCCGATAGGCATTTCAAATATAGGTGCTGATAGGCATTTCAGATGTAGTTTCCGATAAGCATTTCAAAAATAGGTGTCGATAGGCATTTCAGATATAGGTGTCGATAGGCATTTCAGATATAGGTGTCGATAGGCATTTCAGATATAGGTGTCGATAGGCATTTCAGATATAGGTGTCGATAGGCATTTCAGATATAGGTGTCGATAGGCATTTCAGATATAGGTGTCGATAGGCATTTCAGATATAGGTGTCGATGGGCATTTCAGATATAGGTGTCGATAGACATTTCAGATATAAGTGCCGATAGGCATTTCAGATATAGTTGCCGATTGGCATTTTAAAAATAGGTGCCGATAGGCATTTCAGATATAGAAGCCGATAGGCATTTCAAATATAGGTGCCGATAGGCATTCCAGATATGGTTGCCGATAGGCATTTCAAATATAGGTGCTGATAGGCATTTCAGATGTAGTTTCCGATAGGCATTTCAAAAATAGGTGTCGATATGCATTTCAGATATAGGTGTCAATAGGCATTTCAGATATAGGTGTCGATAGGCATTTCAGATATAGGTGTCGATAGGCATTTCAGATATAGGTGTCGACAGGCATTTCAGATATAGGTGTCGATAGGCATTTCAGATATAGGTGTCGATAGGCATTTCAGATATAGGTGTCGATAGGCATTTCAGATATAGGTGCCGATAGGCATTTCAGATATAGTTGCCGATTGGCATTTTAAAAATAGGTGCCGATAGGCATTTCAGATATAGAAGCCGATAGGTATTTCAAATATAGGTGTCGATAGGCATTTCAGATATGGTTGCCGATAGGCATTTCAAATATTGGTGCTGATAGGCATTTCAGATGTAGTTTCCGATAGGCATTTCAAAAATAGATGCCGATAGGCATTTCAGATATAGGTGCCGATAGGCATTTCAGATATATTTGCCGATTGGCATTTTAAAAATAGGTGCCGATAGGGATTTCAGATATAGAAGCCGTTAGGCATTTCAAATATAGGTGCCGATAGGCATTTCAAATATAGGTGTCGATAGGCATTTCAGATATAAATGCCGAAAGGCATTTCAGATATAGGTGCCGATAGGCATTTCTGATGTGGTTGCTGATAGGCATTTCAAATATAGGTGCTGATAGGCATTTGTGATGTAGTTTCCGATAGGCATTTCAAAAATAGGTGCCGATAGGCATTTCAGATATAGGTGCCGATAGGCATTTCAGATATTAGGTCCGATTGGCATTTTAAAAATAGGGGCCGATAGGCATTTCAGATATAGAAGCCGATAGGCATTTCAAATATAGGTGCCGATAGGCATTCCAGATATGGTTGCCGATAGGCATTTCAAATATAGGTGCTGATAGGCATTTCAGATGTAGTTTCCGATAGGCATTTCAAAAATAGGTGCCGATAGGCATTTTAGATATAGGTGCCGATAGGCATTCCAGATATAGATGCCAATTGGCATTTTAAAAATAGGTGCCGATAGGTATTTCAGATATAAGAGCCGATAGGCATTTCAAATATAGGTGCTGATAGGCATTTCAGATGTAGTTTCCGATAGGCATTTCAAAAATAGGTGTCGATAGGCATTTCTGATATAGGTGTCGATAGGCATTTCATATATAGGTGTCGATAGGCATTTCAGATATAGGTGTCGATAGGCATTTCAGATATAGGTGTCGATAGGCATTTCAGATACAGGTGTCGATAGGCATTTCAGATATAGGTGTCGATAGGCATTTCAGATATAGGTGTCGATTGGCATTTCAGATATAGGTGTCGATAGGCATTTCAGATATAGGTGTCGATAGGCATTTCAGATATAGGTGTCGATAGGCATTTCAGATATAGTTGCCGATTGGCATTTTACAAATAGGTGCCGATAGGCATTTCAGATATAGAAGCCGATAGGCATTTCAAATATAGGTGCCGATAGGCATTCCAGATATGGTTGCCGATAGGCATTTCAAATATAGGTGCTGATAGGCATTTCAGATGTAGTTTCCGATAGGCATTTCAAAAATAGGTGTCGATAGGCATTTCTGATATAGGTGTCGATAGGCATTTCAGATATAGGTGTCGATAGGCATTTCAGATATAGGTGTCGATAGGCATTTCAGATATAGGTGTCGATAGGCATTTCAGATACAGGTGTCGATAGGCATTTCAGATATAGGTGTCGATAGGCATTTCAGATATAGGTGTCGATTGGCATTTCAGATATAGGTGTCGATAGGCATTTCAGATATAGGTGTCGATAGGCATTTCAGATATAGGTGTCGATAGGCATTTCAGATATAGGTGTCGATAGGCATTTCAAATATAGGAGCAGATAGGCATTTCAGATGTAGTTTCCGAAAGGCATTTAAAAAATATGTGCCGATAGGCATTTCACATATAGAAGCCGATAGGTATTTCAAATATAGGTGTCGATAGGCATTTCAGATATGGTTGCCGATTGGCATTTCAAATATTGGTGCTGATAGGCATTTCAGATGTAGTTTCCGATAGGCATTTCAAAAATAGGTGCCGATAGGCATTTCAGATATAGGTGCCGATAGGCATTTCAGATATATTTGCCGATTGGCATTTTAAAAATAGGTGCCGATAGGGATTTCAGATATAGAAGCCGATAGGCATTTCAAATATAGGTGCCGATAGGCATTTCAAATATAGGTGTCAATAGGCATTTCAGATATAAATGCCGAAAGACATTTCAGATATAGGTGCCGATAGGCATTTCTGTTGTGGTTGCCGATAGGCATTTCAAATATAGGTGCTGATAGGCATTTGTGATGTAGTTTCCGATAGGCATTTCAAAAATAGGTGCCGATAGGCATTTTAGATATAGGTGCCGATAGGCATTTCAGATATAGTTGCCGATTGGCATTTTAAAAATAGGTGCCGATAGGCATTTCAGATATAGAAGCCGATAGGCATTTCAAATATAGGTGCCGATAGGCATTCCAGATATGGTTGCCGATAGGCATTTCAAATAAAGGTGCTGATAGGCATTTCAGATGTAGTTTCCGATAGGCATTTCAAACATAGGTGCCGATAGGAATTTTAGATATAGGTGCCGATAGGCATTTCAGATATAGATGCCAATTGGCATTTTGAAAATAGGTGCCGATAGGTATTTCAGATATAAGACCTGATAGGCATTTCAAATATAGGTGCCGATAGGCATTCCAGATATGGTTGCCGATAGGCATTTCAAATATAGGTGCTGATAGGCATTTTAAATGTAGTTTCCGATAGGCATTTCAAAAATTGATGCCGATAGGCATTTCAGATATAGGTGCCGATAGGCATTTCAGATATAGTTGCCGATTGGCATTTTAAAAACAGGTGCCGATAGGCATTTCAGATATAGTTGCCAATTGGCATTTTAAAAATAGGTGTCGATAGGCATTTCAGATATAGAAGCCGATAGGCATTTCAAATATACGTGCCGATAGGCATTCCAGATATGGTTGCCGATAGGCATTTCAAATATAGGTGCTGATAGGCATTTCAGATGTAGTTTCCGATAGGCATTTCAAAAATTGGTGCCAATAGGCATTTCAGATATAGGTGATGATAGGCATTTTAGATATAGTTGCCGATTGGCATTTTAAAAATAGGTGCCGATAGGCATTTCAGATATAGAAGCCGATAGGTATTTCAAATATAGGTGTCGATAGGCATTTCAGATATGGTTGCCGATATGCACTTCAATTATAGGTGCTGATAGGCATTTCAGATGTAGTTTCCGATAGGCATTTCAAAAATAGGTCCCGATAGGCATTTCAGATATAGGTGCCGATAAGCATTTCAGATATAGTTGCCGATTGGCATTTTAAAAATAGGTGCCGATAGGCATTTTAGATGTAGTTTCCGATAGGCATTTCAAAAATAGATGCCGATAGGCATTTCAGATATAGGTGCCGATAGGCATATCAGATATAGTTGCCGATAGGCATTTAAAATATAGGTGCCGATAGGCATTTCAAATATAGGTGTCGATAGGCATTTCAAATATAAATGCCGAAAGGCATTTCAGATATAGGTGCCGATAGGCATTTCTGATGTGGATGCCGATAGGCATTTCAAATATAGGTGCCGATAGGCATTTCAGATATAGGAGCCGATAGGCACTTCAGATATAGTTGCCGATTGGCATTTTAAAAATGGGTGCCGATAGGCATTTCAGATATAGAAGCCGATAGGTATTTCAAATATAGGTGTCGATAGGCATTTCAGATATGGTTGCCGATAGGCATTTCAAATATAGGTGTTGATAGGCATTTCAGATGTAGTTTCCGATAGGCATTTCAAAAATAAGTGCCGATAGGCATTTCAGATATAGGTGCCGATAGGCATTTCAGATATAGTTGCCGATTGGCATTTTAAAAATAAGTGTCGATAGGCATTTCAGATATAGATGCCGATAGGCATTTCAAATATTGGTGCCGATAGGCATTCCAGATATGGTTGCCGATAGGCATTTCAAATATAGGTGCTGATAGGCATTCCAGATGTAGTTTCCGATAGGTATTTCAGATATAGGTGCCGATAGGCATATCAGATATAGTTGCCGATAGGCATTTAAAATATAGGTATCGATAGGCATTTCAAATATAGGTGTCGATAGGCATTTCAGATATAAATGCCGAAAGGCATTTCAGATATAGGTGCCGATAGGCATTTCTAATGTGGTTGCCGATAGGCATTTCAAATATAGGTGCTGATAGGCATTTGTGATGTAGTTTCCGATAGGCATTTCAAAAATAGGTGCCGATAGGCATTTCAGATATAGGTGCCGATAGGCATTTCAGATATAGTTGCCGATATGCATTTTAAAAATAGGTGCCGATAGGCATTTCAGATATAGAAGCCGATAGGCATTTCAAATATAGGTGCCGATAGGCATTCCAAATATGGTTGCCGATAGGCATTTCAAATATAGGTGCTGATAGGCATTTCAGATGTAGTTTCCGATAGGCATTTCAAAAATAGGTGCCGATAGGCATTTCAGATATAGGTGCCGATAGGCATTTCAGATATAGTTGCCGATTGGCATTTTAAAAACAGGTGCCGATAGGCATTTCAGATATAGTTGCCAATTGGCATTTTAAAAATAGGTGTCGATAGGCATTTCAGATATAGAAGCCGATAGGCATTTCAAATATAGGTGTCGATAGGCATTTCAGATATGGTGTCCGATATTCACTTCAAATATAGGTGATGATAGGCATTTCAGATATAGGTGTCGATAGGCGTTTCAGATATAGGTGCCGATAGGCATTTCAGGTATAGTTGCCGATTGGCATTTTAAAATATGTGCCGATAGGCATTTCAGATATAGAAGCCGATAGGTATTTCAAATATAGGTGTCGATAGGCATTTCAGATATGGTTGCCGATAGGCATCTCAAATATTGGTGCTAATAGGCATTTCAGCTTTAGTTTCCGATAGGCATTTTAAATATAGGTGCCGATAGGCATTTCAGATATAGGTGCCGATAGGCATTTCAGATATAGAAGCCGATAGGCATTTCAAATATAGGTGCCGATAGGCATTCCAGATATGGTTGCCGATAGGCATTTCAAATATAGGTGCTGATAGGCATTTCAGATGTAGTTTTCGATAGGCATTTCAAAAATAGGTGCCGATAGGCATTTCAGATATAGGTGCCGAAAGGCATTTCAGATATAGTTGCCGATTGGCATTTTAAAAATAGGTGCCGATAGGCATTTCAGATATAGAAGCCGATAGGCATTTCAAATATAGGTGCCGATAGGCATTCCAGATATGGTTGCCGATAGGCATTTCAAATATAGGTGCTGATAGGCATTTCAGATAAAGTTTCCTGATAGGCATTTCAAAAATAGGTGCCGATAGGCATTTCAGGTATAGGTGCCTATAGGCATTTCAGATATAGTTGCCGATTGGCATTTTAAAAGTAGGTGCCGATAGGCATTTCAGATATAGAAGCCGATAGGCATTTCAAATATAGGTGCCGATAAGCATTACAGATATGGTTGCCGATAGGCATTTCAAATATAGGTGCTGATAGGTATTTCAGATGTAGTTTCCGATAGGCATTTCAAAAATTGGTGCCGATAGGCATTTCAGACATAGGTGCCGATAGGCATTTCAGATATAGTTGCCGATTGGCATTTTAAAAATAGGTGCCTATAGGCATTTCAGATATAGGTGCCGATAGGCATATCAGATATAGTTGCCGATAGGCATTTAAAATATAGGTGCCGATAGGCATTTCAATTATAGGTGTCGATAGGGATTTCAGATATAAATGCCGAAAGGCATTTCAGATATAGGTGCCGATAGGCATTTCTGATGTGGTTGCCGATAGGCATTTCAAATATAGGTGTTGATAGGCATTTCAGATGTAGTTTCCGATAGGCATTTCAAAAATAGGTGCCGATAGGCATTTCAGATATAGGTGCCGATAGGCATTTCAGATATAGTTGCCGATTGGCATTTTAAAAATAGGTGCCTATAGGCATTTCAGATATAGGTGCCGATAGGCATATCAGATATAGTTGCCGATAGGCATTTAAAATATAGGTGCCGATAGGCATTTCAATTATAGGTGTCGATAGGGATTTCAGATATAAATGCCGAAAGGCATTTCAGATATAGGTGCCGATAGGCATTTCTGATGTGGTTGCCGATAGGCATTTCAAATATAGGTGTTGATAGGCATTTCAGATGTAGTTTCCGATAGTCATTTCAAAAATTGGTGCCGATAGGCATTTCAGATATAGGTGCCGATAGGCATTTCAGATATAGTTGCCGATTGGCATTTTAAAAACAGGTGCCGATAGGCATTTCAGATATAGGTGCCGATAGGCATTTCAGATATAGTTACCGATTGGCATTTTAAAAATAGGTGCCGATAGGCATTTCAGATATAGAAGCCAATAGGCATTTCAAATATAGGTGCCGATAGGCATTCCAGATATTGTTGCCGATAGGCATTTCAAATATAGGTGCTGATAGGCGTTTCAGATGTAGTTTCCGATAGGCATTTCAAAAATTGGTGCCGATAGGCATTTCAGATATAGGTGCCGATAGGCATTTCAGATATAGTTGCCGATTGGCATTTTAAAAACAGGTGCCGATAGGCATTTCAGATTTAGAAGCCGATAGGTATTTCAAATATAGGTGTCGATAGGCATTTCAGATATGGTTGTCGATAGGCATTTCAAATATAGGAGCAGATAGGCATTTCAGATGTAGTTTCCGAAAGGCATTTTAAAAATAGGTGCCGATAGGCATTTCAGATATAGGTGTCGATAGGCATTTCAGATATAGGTGTCGATAGGCATTTCAGATATAGGTGTCGATAGGCATTTCAGATATAGGTGTCGATAGGCATTTCAGATATAGGTGTCGATAGGCATTTCAGATATAGGTGCCGATAGGCATTTCAGATATAGTTGCCGATTGGCATTTTAAAAATAGGTGCCGATAGGCATTTCAGATATAGTTGCCGATTGGCATTTTAAAAATAGGTGTCGATAGGCATTTCAGATATAGAAGCCGATAGGCATTTCAAATATAGGTGCCGATAGGCATTCCAGATATAGGTGCCGATAGGCATTTCAGATATAGTTGCCGATTGGCATTTTAAAAATAGGTGCCGATAGGCATTTCAGATATAGAAACCGATAGGCATTTCAAATATAAGTGCCGATAGGCATTTTAGATATAGTTGCCGATTGGCATTTTAAAAATAGGTGCCGATAGGCATTTCAGATATAGAAGCCGATAGGCATTTCAAATATAGGTGCCGATAGGCATTCCAGATATGGTTGCCGATAGGCATTTCAAATATAGGTGCTGATAGGCATTTCAAATGTAGTTTCCGATAAGCATTTCAAAAATAGGTGTCGATAGGCATTTCAGATATAGGTGTCGATAGGCATTTCAGATATAGGTGTCGATAGGCATTTCAGATATAGGTGTCGATAGGCATTTCAGATATAGGTGTCGATAGGCATTTCAGATATAGGTGTCGATAGGCATTTCAGATATAGGTGTCGATAGGCATTTCAGATATAGGTGTCGATGGGCATTTCAGATATAGGTGTCGATGGGCATTTCAGATATAGGTGTCGATAGACATTTCAGATATAAGTGCCGATAGGCATTTCAGATATAGTTGCCGATTGGCATTTTAAAAATAGGTGCCGATAGGCATTTCAGATATAGAAGCCGATAGGCATTTCAAATATAGGTGCCGATAGGCATTCCAGATATGGTTGCCGATAGGCATTTCAAATATAGGTGCTGATAGGCATTTCAGATGTAGTTTCCGATAGGCATTTCAAAAATAGGTGTCGATATGCATTTCAGATATAGGTGTCAATAGGCATTTCAGATATAGGTGTCGATAGGCATTTCAGATATAGGTGTCGATAGGCATTTCAGATATAGGTGTCGACAGGCATTTCAGATATAGGTGTCGATAGGCATTTCAGATATAGGTGTCGATAGGCATTTCAGATATAGGTGTCGATAGGCATTTCAGATATAGGTGCCGATAGGCATTTCAGATATAGTTGCCGATTGGCATTTTAAAAATAGGTGCCGATAGGCATTTCAGATATAGAAGCCGATAGGTATTTCAAATATAGGTGTCGATAGGCATTTCAGATATGGTTGCCGATAGGCATTTCAAATATTGGTGCTGATAGGCATTTCAGATGTAGTTTCCGATAGGCATTTCAAAAATAGATGCCGATAGGCATTTCAGATATAGGTGCCGATAGGCATTTCAGATATATTTGCCGATTGGCATTTTAAAAATAGGTGCCGATAGGGATTTCAGATATAGAAGCCGTTAGGCATTTCAAATATAGGTGCCGATAGGCATTTTAAATATAGGTGTCGATAGGCATTTCAGATATAAATGCCGAAAGGCATTTCAGATATAGGTGCCGATAGGCATTTCTGATGTGGTTGCTGATAGGCATTTCAAATATAGGTGCTGATAGGCATTTGTGATGTAGTTTCCGATAGGCATTTCAAAAATAGGTGCCGATAGGCATTTCAGATATAGGTGCCGATAGGCATTTCAGATATAGTTGCCGATTGGCATTTTAAAAATAGGGGCCGATAGGCATTTCAGATATAGAAGCCGATAGGCATTTCAAATATAGGTGCCGATAGGCATTCCAGATATGGTTGCCGATAGGCATTTCAAATATAGGTGCTGATAGGCATTTCAGATGTAGTTTCCGATAGGCATTTCAAAAATAGGTGCCGATAGGCATTTTAGATATAGGTGCCGATAGGCATTCCAGATATAGATGCCAATTGGCATTTTA
The DNA here is from genome assembly GCA_034508555.1 of Venustoraphidia nigricollis. Taxonomy (NCBI): domain Eukaryota; kingdom Metazoa; phylum Arthropoda; class Insecta; order Raphidioptera; family Raphidiidae; genus Venustoraphidia; species Venustoraphidia nigricollis. The sequence continues at coordinate 105,170 of JAVRKA010000207.1, read as the reverse complement.
AAAATAGGTGCCGATAGGTATTTCAGATATAAGAGCCGATAGGCATTTCAAATATAGGTGCTGATAGGCATTTCAGATGTAGTTTCCGATAGGCATTTCAAAAATTGGTGCCAATAGGCATTTCAGATATAGGTGCCGATAGGCATTTTAGATATAGTTGCCGATTGGTATTTTAAAAATAGGTGCCGATAGGCATTTCAGATATAGAAGCCGATAGGTATTTCAAATATAGGTGTCGATAGGCATTTCAGATATGGTTGCCGCATATGCACTTCAAATAAAGGTGCTGATAAGCATTTCAGATGTAGTTTCCGATAGGCATTTCAAAAATAGGTCCCGATAGGCATTTCAGATATAGGTGCCGATAAGCATTCAAGATATAGTTGCCGATTGGCATTTTAAAAATAGGTGCCGATAGGCATTTTAGATGTAGTTTCCGATAGGCATTTCAAAAATAGGTGCCGATAGGCATTTCAGATATAGGTGCCGATAGGCATATCAGATATAGTTGCCGATAGGCATTTAAAATATAGGTGCCGATAGGCATTTCAAATATAGGTGCTGATAGGCTTTTCAGATGTAGTTTCCGATAGGCATTTCAAAAATTGGTGCCAATAGGCATTTCAGGTATAGGTGCCGATAGGCATTTTAGATATAGTTGCCGATTAGCATTTTAAAAATAGGTGCCGATAGGCATTTCAGATATAGAAGCCGATAGGTATTTCAAATATAGGTGTCGATAGGCATTTCAGAAATGGTTGCCGATAGGCACTTCAAATATAGGTGCTGATAGGCATTTCAGATGTAGTTTCCGATAGGCATTTCAAAAATAGGTCCCGATAGGCATTTCAGATATAGGTGCCGATAGGCATTTCAGATATAGTTGCCGATTGGCATTTTAAAAATAAGTGCCGATAGGCATTTTAGATGTAGTTTCCGATAGGCATTTCAAAAATAGATGCCGATAGGCATTTCAGATATAGGTGCCGATAGGCATATCATATATAGTTGCCGATAGGCATTTAAAATATAGGTGCCGATAGGCATTTCAAATATAGGTGTCGATAGGCATTTCAGATATAAATGCCGAAAGGCATTTCAGATATAGGTGCCGATAGGCATTTCTGATGTGGTTGCCGATAGGCATTTCAAATATAGGTGCTGATAGGCATTTCAGATGTAGTTTTCGATAAACATTTCAAAAATAGGTGCCAATAGGCATTTCAGATATAGGTGCCGATAGGCACTTCAGATATAGTTGCCGATTGGCATTTTAAAAATAGGTGCCGATAGGCATTTCAGATATAGAAGCCGATAGATATTTCAAATATAGGTGTCGATAGGCATTTCAGATATGGTTGCCGATAGGCATTTCAAATATAGGTGCTGATAGGCATTTCAGATGTAGTTTCCGATAGGCATTTCAAAAATAAGTGCCGATAGGCATTTCAGATATAGGTGCCGATAGGCATTTCAGATATAGTTGCCGATTGGCATTTTAAAAATAAGTGTCGATAGGCATTTCAGATATAGATGCCGATAGGCATTTCAAATATAGGTGCCAATAGGCATTCCAGATATGGTTGCCGATAGGCATTTCAAATATAGGTGCTGATAGGCATTCCAGATGTAGTTTCCGATAGGCATTTCAGATATAGGTGCCGATAGGCATATCAGATATAATTGCCGATAGGCATTTAAAATATAGGTATCGATAGGCATTTCAAATATAGGTGTCGATAGGCATTTCAGATATAAATGCCGAAAGGCATTTCAGATATAGGTGCCGATAGGCATTTCTGATGTGGTTGCCGATAGGCATTTCAAATATAGGTGCTGATAGGCATTTGTGATGTAGTTTCCGATAGGCATTTCAAAAATAGGTGCCGATAGGCATTTCAGTTATAGGTGCCGATAGGCATTTCAGATATAGTTGCCGATTGGCATTTTAAAAATAGGTGCCGATAGGCATTTCAGATATAGATGCCGATAGGCATTTCAAATATAGGTGCCGATAGGCATTCCAAATATGGTTGCCGATAGGCATTTCAAATATAGGTGCTGATAGGCATTTCAGATGTAGTTTCCGATAGGCATTTCAAAAATAGGTGCCGATAGGCATTTCAGATATAGGTGCCGATAGGCATTTCAGATATAGTTGCCGATTGGCATTTTAAAAACAGGTGCCGATAGGCATTTCAGATATAGGTGTCGATAGGAATTTCAGATATAGGTGCCGATAGGCATTTCAGATATAGTTGCCGATTGGCATTTTAAAAATAGGTGCCGATAGGCATTTCAGATATAGAAACCGATAGGCATTTCAAATATAGGTGCCGATAGGCATTTTAGATATAGTTGCCGATTGGCATTTTAAAAATAGGTGCCGATAGGCATTTCAGATATAGAAGCCGATAGGCATTTCAAATATAGGTGCCGATAGGCATTCCAGATATGGTTGCCGATAGGCATTTCAAATATAGGTGCTGATAGGCATTTCAGATGTAGTTTCCGATAAGCATTTCAAAAATAGGTGTCGATAGGCATTTCAGATATAGGTGTCGATAGGCATTTCAGATATAGGTGTCGATAGGCATTTCAGATATAGGTGTCGATAGGCATTTCAGATATAGGTGTCGATAGGCATTTCAGATATAGGTGTCGATAGGCATTTCAGATATAGGTGTCGATAGGCATTTCAGATATAGGTGTCGATGGGCATTTCAGATATAGGTGTCGATAGACATTTCAGATATAGGTGCCGATAGGCATTTCAGATATAGTTGCCGATTGGCATTTTAAAAATAGGTGCCGATAGGCATTTCAGATATAGAAGCCGATAGGCATTTCAAATATAGGTGCCGATAGGCATTCCAGATATGGTTGCCGATAGGCATTTCAAATATAGGTGCTGATAGGCATTTCAGATGTAGTTTCCGATAGGCATTTCAAAAATAGGTGTCGATATGCATTTCAGATATAGGTGTCAATAGGCATTTCAGATATAGGTGTCGATAGGCATTTCAGATATAGGTGTCGATAGGCATTTCAGATATAGGTGTCGACAGGCATTTCAGATATAGGTGTCGATAGGCATTTCAGATATAGGTGTCGATAGGCATTTCAGATATAGGTGTCGATAGGCATTTCAGATATAGGTGCCGATAGGCATTTCAGATATAGTTGCCGATTGGCATTTTAAAAATAGGTGCCGATAGGCATTTCAGATATAGAAGCCGATAGGCATTTCAAATATAGGTGCCGATAGGCATTCCAGATATGGTTGCCGATAGGCATTTCAAATATAGGTGCTGATAGGCATTTCAGATGTAGTTTCCGATAGGCATTTCAAAAATAGGTGTCGATAGGCATTTCAGATATAGGTGTCGATAGGCATTTCAGATATAGGTGTCGATAGGCATTTCAGATATAGGTGTCGATAGGCATTTCAGATATAGGTGTCGATAGGCATTTCAGATATAGGTGTCGATAGGCATTTCAGATATAGGTGTCGATAGGCATTTCAGATATAGGTGTCGATAGGCATTTCAGATATAGGTGTCGATAGGCATTTCAGATATAGGTGCCGATAGGCATTTTAGATATAGTTGCCGATTGGCATTTTAAAAATAGGTGCCGATAGGCATTTCAGATATAGAAGCCGATAGGCATTTCAAATATAGGTGCCGATAGGCATTCCAGATATGGTTGCCGATAGGCATTTCAGATATAGGTGTCGATAGGCATTTCAGATATAGGTGTCGATAGGCATTTCAGATATAGGTGTCGATAGGCATTTCAGATACAGGTGTCGATAGGCATTTCAGATATAGGTGTCGATAGGCATTTCAGATATAGGTGTCGATTGGCATTTCAGATATAGGTGTCGATAGGCATTTCAGATATAGGTGTCGATAGGCATTTCAGATATAGGTGTCGATAGGCATTTCAGATATAGGTGTCGATAGGCATTTCAAATATAGGAGCAGATAGGCATTTCAGATGTAGTTTCCGAAAGGCATTTAAAAAATAGGTGCCGATAGGCATTTCACATATAGAAGCCGATAGGTATTTCAAATATAGGTGTCGATAGGCATTTCAGATATGGTTGCCGATTGGCATTTCAAATATTGGTGCTGATAGGCATTTCAGATGTAGTTTCCGATAGGCATTTCAAAAATAGGTGCCGATAGGCATTTCAGATATAGGTGCCGATAGGCATTTCAGATATATTTGCCGATTGGCATTTTAAAAATAGGTGCCGATAGGGATTTCAGATATAAAAGCCAATAGGCATTTCAAATATAGGTGCCGATAGGCATTTCAAATATAGGTGTCAATAGGCATTTCAGATATAAATGCCGAAAGGCATTTCAGATATAGGTGCCGATAGGCATTTCTGTTGTGGTTGCCGATAGGCATTTCAAATATAGGTGCTGATAGGCATTTGTGATGTAGTTTCCGATAGGCATTTCAAAAATAGGTGCCGATAGGCATTTTAGATATAGGTGCCGATAGGCATTTCAGATATAGTTGCCGATTGGCATTTTAAAAATAGGTGCCGATAGGCATTTCAGATATAAAAGCCGATAGGCATTTCAAATATAGGTGCCGATAGGCATTCCAGATATGGTTGCCGATAGGCATTTCAAATATAGGTGCTGATAGGCATTTCAGATGTAGTTTCCGATAGGCATTTCAAACATAGGTGCCGATAGGCATTTTAGATATAGGTGCCGATAGGCATTTCAGATATAGATGCCAATTGGCATTTTGAAAATAGGTGCCGATAGGTATTTCAGATATAAGACCTGATAGGCATTTCAAATATAGGTGCCGATAGGCATTCCAGATATGGTTGCCGATAGGCATTTCAAATTTTAGGTGCTGATAGGCATTTTAAATGTAGTTTCCGATAGGCATTTCAAAAATTGATGCCGATAGGCATTTTAGATATAGGTGCCGATAGGCATTTCAGATATAGTTGCCGATTGGCATTTTAAAAACAGGTGCCGATAGGCATTTCAGATATAGTTGCCAATTGGCATTTTAAAAATAGGTGTCGATAGGCATTTCAGATATAGAAGCCGATAGGCATTTCAAATATACGTGCCGATAGGCATTCCAGATATGGTTGCCGATAGGCATTTCAAATATAGGTGCTGATAGGCATTTCAGATGTAGTTTCCGATAGGCATTTCAAAAATTGGTGCCAATAGGCATTTCAGATATACGTGATGATAGGCATTTTAGATATAGTTGCCGATTGGCATTTTAAAAATAGGTGCCGATAGGCATTTCAGATATAGAAGCCGATAGGTATTTCAAATATAGGTGTCGATAGGCATTTCAGATATGGTTGCCGATATGCACTTCAATTATAGGTGCTGATAGGCATTTCAGATGTAGTATTCCGATAGGCATTTCAAAAATAGGTCCCGATAGGCATTTCAGATATAGGTGCCGATAAGCATTTCAGATATAGTTGCCGATTGGCATTTTAAAAATAGGTGCCGATAGGCATTTTAGATGTAGTTTCCGATAGGCATTTCAAAAATAGATGCCGATAGGCATTTCAGATATAGGTGCCGATAGGCATATCAGATATAGTTGCCGATAGGCATTTAAAATATAGGTGCCGATAGGCATTTCAAATATAGGTGTCGATAGGCATTTCAGATATAAATGCCGAAAGGTATTTCAGATATAGGTGCCGATAGGCATTTCTGATGTGGATGCCGATAGGCATTTCAAATATAGGTGCCGATAGGCATTTCAGATATAGGAGCCGATAGGCACTTCAGATATAGTTGCCGATTGGCATTTTAAAAATGGGTGCCGATAGGCATTTCAGATATAGAAGCCGATAGGTATTTCAAATATAGGTGTCGATAGGCATTTCAGATATGGTTGCCGATAGGCATTTCAAATATAGGTGCTGATAGGCATTTCAGATGTAGTTTCCGATAGGCATTTCAAAAATAAGTGCCGATAGGCATTTCAGATATAGGTGCCGATAGGCATTTCAGATATAGTTGCCGATTGGCATTTTAAAAATGAGTGTCGGATAGGCATTTCAGATATAGATGCCGATAGGCATTTCAAATATAGGTGCCGATAGGCATTCCAGATATGGTTGCCGATAGGCATTTCAAATATAGGTGCTGATAGGCATTCCAGATGTAGTTTCCGATAGGTATTTCAGATATAGGTGCCGATAGGCATATCAGATATAGTTGCCGATAGGCATTTAAAATATAGGTATCGATAGGCATTTCAAATATAGGTGTCGATAGGCATTTCAGATATAAATGCCGAAAGGCATTTCAGATATAGGTGCCGATAGGCATTTCTGATGTGGTTGCCGATAGGCATTTCAAATATAGGTGCTGATAGGCATTTGTGATGTAGTTTCCGATAGGCATTTCAAAAATAGGTGCCGATAGGCATTTCAGATATAGGTGCCGATAGGCATTTCAGATATAGTTGCCGATATGCATTTTAAAAATAGGTGCCGATAGGCATTTCAGATATAGAAGCCGATAGGCATTTCAAATATAGGTGCCGATAGGCATTCCAAATATGGTTGCCGATAGGCATTTCAAATATAGGTGCTGATAGGCATTTCAGATGTAGTTTCCGATAGGCATTTCAAAAATAGGTGCCGATAGGCATTTCAGATATAGGTGCCGATAGGCATTTCAGATATAGTTGCCGATTGGCATTTTAAAAACAGGTGCCGATAGGCATTTCAGATATAGTTGCCAATTGGCATTTTAAAAATAGGTGTCGATAGGCATTTCAGATATAGAAGCCGATAGGCATTTCAAATATAGGTGTCGATAGGCATTTCAGATATGATGTCCGATATTCACTTCAAATATAGGTGATGATAGGCATTTCAGATATAGGTGTCGATAGGCGTTTCAGATATAGGTGCCGATAGGCATTTCAGATATAGTTGCCGATTGGCATTTTAAAATATGTGCCGATAGGCATTTCAGATATAGAAGCCGATAGGTATTTCAAATATAGGTGTCGATAGGCATTTCAGATATGGTTGCCGATAGGCATCTCAAATATTGGTGCTAATAAGCATTTCAGCTTTAGTTTCCGATAGGCATTTTAAATATAGGTGCCGATAGGCATTTCAGATATAGGTGCCGATAGGCATTTCAGATATAGAAGCCGATAGGCATTTCAAATATAGGTGCCGATAGGCATTCCAGATATGGTTGCCGATAGGCATTTCAAATATAGGTGCTGATAGGCATTTCAGATGTAGTTTTCGATAGGCATTTCAAAATTAGGTGCCGATAGGCATTTCAGATATAGGTGCCGAAAGGCATTTCAGATATAGTTGCCGATTGGCATTTTAAAAATAGGTGCCGATAGGCATTTCAGATATAGAAGCCGATAGGCATTTCAAATATAGGTGCCGATAGGCATTCCAGATATGGTTGCCGATAGGCATTTCAAATATAGGTGCTGATAGGCATTTCAGATAAAGTTTCCTGATAGGCATTTCAAAAATAGGTGCCGATAGGCATTTCAGGTATAGGTGCCTATAGGCATTTCAGATATAGTTGCCGATTGGCATTTTAAAAGTAGGTGCCGATAGGCATTTCAGATATAGAAGCCGATAGGCATTTCAAATATAGGTGCCGATAAGCATTACAGATATGGTTGCCGATAGGCATTTCAAATATAGGTGCTGATAGGTATTTCAGATGTAGTTTCCGATAGGCATTTCAAAAATTGGTGCCGATAGGCATTTCAGACATAGGTGCCGATAGGCATTTCAGATATAGTTGCCGATTGGCATTTTAAAAATAGGTGCCTATAGGCATTTCAGATATAGGTGCCGATAGGCATATCAGATATAGTTGCCGTAAGGCATTTAAAATATAGGTGCCGATAGGCATTTCAATTATAGGTGTCGATAGGGATTTCAGATATAAATGCCGAAAGGCATTTCAGATATAGGTGCCGATAGGCATTTCTGATGTGGTTGCCGATAGGCATTTCAAATATAGGTGTTGATAGGCATTTCAGATGTAGTTTCCGATAGGCATTTCAAAAATAGGTGCCGATAGGCATTTCAGATATAGGTGCCGTTAGGCATTTCAGATATAGTTGCCGATTGGCATTTTAAAAATAGGTGCCGATAGGCATTTCAGATATAGAAGCCGATAGGCATTTCAAATATAGGTGCCGATAGGCATTCCAAATATGGTTGCCGATAGGCATTTCAAATATAGGTGCTGATAGGCATTTCAGATGTAGTTTCCGATAGGCATTTCAAAAATTGGTGCCGATAGGCATTTCAGATATAGGTGCCGATAAGCATTTAAGATATAGTTGCCGATTGGCATTTAAAAAATAGGTGACGATAGGCATTTCAGATATAAAAGCCGATAGGTATTTCAAATATAGGTGTCGATAGGCATTTCAGATATGGTTGCCGATTGGCATTTTAAAAATAGGTGCCGATAGGCATTTCAGATATAGAAGCCTATGCTATTTCAAATATAGGTGTCGATAGGCATTTCAGATATGGTTGCCGATAGGCATTCCAAATATAGGTGCTAATAGGCATTTCAGATGTAGTTTCCGATAGGCATTTCAAAAACGGGTGCCGATAGGCATTTCAGATATAGGTGCCGATAGGCATTTCAGATATAGGAGCCGATAGGCTTTTCATATATAGTTGCCGATTGGCATTTTAAAAATAGGTGCCGATAGGCATTTTAGATGTAGTTTCCGATAGGCATTTCAAAAATAGGTGCCGATAGGCATTTCAGATATAGGTGCCGATAGGCATATCAGATATAGTTGCCGATAGGCATTTAAAATATAGGTGCCGATAGGCATTTCAAATATAGGTGTCGATAGGCATTTCAGATATAAATGCCGAATGGCATTTCAGATATAGGTACCGATAGGCATTTCTGATGTGGTTGCCGATAGGCATTTCAAATATAGGTGCTGATAGGCATTTCAGATGTAGTTTCCGATAGGCATTTCAAAAATAGGTGCCGATAGGCATTTCAGATATAGGTGCCGATAGGCATTTCAGATATAGTTACCGATTGGCATTTTAAAAATAGGTGCCGATAGGCATTTCAGATATAGAAGCCAATAGGCATTTCAAATATAGGTGCCGATAGGCATTCCAGATATGGTTGCCGATAGGCATTTCAAATATAGGTGCTGATAGGCGTTTCAGATGTAGTTTCCGATAGGCATTTCAAAAATTGGTGCCGATAGGCATTTCAGATATAGGTGCCGATAGGCATTTCAGATATAGTTGCCGATTGGCATTTTAAAAACAGGTGCCGATAGGCATTTCAGATTTAGAAGCCGATAGGCATTTCAAATATAGGTGCCGATAGGCATTCCAGATATGGTTGCCGATAGGCATTTCAAATATTGGTGCTGATAGGCATTTCAGATGTAGTTTCCGATAGGCATTTCAAAAATAGATGCCGATAGGCATTTCAGATATAGGTGCCGATAGGCATTTCAGATATATTTGCCGATTGGCATTTTAAAAATAGGTGCCGATAGGGATTTCAGATATAGAAGCCGTTAGGCATTTCAAATATAGGTGCCGATAGGCATTTCAAATATAGGTGTCGATAGGCATTTCAGATATAAATGCCGAAAGGCATTTCAGATATAGGTGCCGATAGGCATTTCTGATGTGGTTGCCGATAGGCATTTCAAATATAGGTGCTGATAGGCATTTGTGATGTAGTTTCCGATAGGCATTTCAAAAATAGGTGCCGATAGGCATTTCAGATATAGGTGCCGATAGGCATTTCAGATATAGTTGCCGATTGGCATTTTAAAAATAGGGGCCGATAGGCATTTCAGATATAGAAGCCGATAGGCATTTCAAATATAGGTGCCGATAGGCATTCCAGATATGGTTGCCGATAGGCATTTCAAATATAGGTGCTGATAGGCATTTCAGATGTAGTTTCCGATAGGCATTTCAAAAATAGGTGCCGATAGGCATTTTAGATATAGGTGCCGATAGGCATTCCAGATATAGATGCCAATTGGCATTTTAAAAATAGGTGCCGATAGGTATTTCAGATATAAGAGCCGATAGGCATTTCAAATATAGGTGCTGATAGGCATTTCAGATGTAGTTTCCGATAGGCATTTCAAAAATTGGTGCCAATAGGCATTTCAGATATAGGTGCCGATTGGCATTTTAGATATAGTTGCCGATTGGCATTTTAAAAATAGGTGCCGATAGGCATTTCAGATATAGAAGCCGATAGGTATTTCAAATATAGGTGTCGATAGGCATTTCAGATATGGTTGCCGCATATGCACTTCAAATAAAGGTGCTGATAGGCATTTCAGATGTAGTTTCCGATAGGCATTTCAAAAATAGGTCCCGATAGGCATTTCAGATATAGGTGCCGATAAGCATTCAAGATATAGTTGCCGATTGGCATTTTAAAAATAGGTGCCGATAGGCATTTTAGATGTAGTTTCCGATAGGCATTTCAAAAATAGGTGCCGATAGGCATTTCAGATATAGGTGCCGATAGGCATATCAGATATAGTTGCCGATAGGCATTTAAAATATAGGTGCCGATAGGCATTTTAAATATAGGTGCTGATAGGCTTTTCAGATGTAGTTTCCGATAGGCATTTCAAAAATTGGTGCCAATAGGCATTTCAGGTATAGGTGCCGATAGGCATTTTAGATATAGTTGCCGATTAGCATTTTAAAAATAGGTGCCGATAGGCATTTCAGATATAGAAGCCGATAGGTATTTCAAATATAGGTGTCGATAGGCATTCCAGAAATGGTTGCCGATAGGCACTTCAAATATAGGTGCTGATAGGCATTTCAGATGTAGTTTCCGATAGGCATTTCAAAAATAGGTCCCGATAGGCATTTCAGATATAGGTGCCGATAGGCATTTCAGATATAGTTGCCGATTGGCATTTTAAAAATAGGTGCCGATAGGCATTTTAGATGTAGTTTCCGATAGGCATTTCAAAAATAGATGCCGATAGGCATTTCAGATATAGGTGCCGATAGGCATATCATATATAGTTGCCGATAGGCATTTAAAATATAGGTGCCGATAGGCATTTCAAATATAGGTGTCGATAGGCATTTCAGATATAAATGCCGAAAGGCATTTCAGATATAGGTGCCGATAGGCATTTCTGATGTGGTTGCCGATAGGCATTTCAAATATAGGTGCTGATAGGCATTTCAGATGTAGTTTTCGATAAACATTTCAAAAATAGGTGCCAATAGGCATTTCAGATATAGGTGCCGATAGGCACTTCAGATATAGTTGCCGATTGGCATTTTAAAAATAGGTGCCGATAGGCATTTCAGATATAGAAGCCGATAGATATTTCAAATATAGGTGTCGATAGGCATTTCAGATATGGTTGCCGATAGGCATTTCAAATATAGGTGCTGATAGGCATTTCAGATGTAGTTTCCGATAGGCATTTCAAAAATAAGTGCCGATAGGCATTTCAGATATAGGTGCCGATAGGCATTTCAGATATAGTTGCCGATTGGCATTTTAAAAATAAGTGTCGATAGGCATTTCAGATATAGATGCCGATAGGCATTTCAAATATAGGTGCCAATAGGCATTCCAGATATGGTTGCCGATAGGCATTTCAAATATAGGTGCTGATAGGCATTCCAGATGTAGTTTCCGATAGGCATTTCAGATATAGGTGCCGATAGGCATATCAGATATAATTGCCGATAGGCATTTAAAATATAGGTATCGATAGGCATTTCAAATATAGGTGTCGATAGGCATTTCAGATATAAATGCCGAAAGGCATTTCAGATATAGGTGCCGATAGGCATTTCTGATGTGTTTGCCGATAGGCATTTCAAATATAGGTGCTGATAGGCATTTGTGATGTAGTTTCCGATAGGCATTTCAAAAATAGGTGCCGATAGGCATTTCAGTTATAGGTGCCGATAGGCATTTCAGATATAGTTGCCGATTGGCATTTTAAAAATAGGTGCCGATAGGCATTTCAGATATAGATGCCGATAGGCATTTCAAATATAGGTGCCGATAGGCAGTCCAAATATGGTTGCCGATAGGCATTTCAAATATAGGTGCTGATAGGCATTTCAGATGTAGTTTCCGATAGGCATTGCAAAAATAGGTGCCGATAGGCATTTCAGATATAGGTGCCGATAGGCATTTCAGATATAGTTGCCGATTGGCATTTTAAAAACAGGTGCCGATAGGCATTTCAGATATAGTTGCCAATTGGCATTTTAAAAATAGGTGTCGATAGGCATTTCAGATATAGAAGCCGATAGGCATTTCAAATATAGGTGTCGATAGGCATTTCAGATATGGTTGCCGATATGCACTTCAAATATAGGTGATGATAGGCATTTCAGATGTAGTTTCCGATAGGCATTTCAAAAATAGGTTCCGATAGGCATTTCAGATATAGGTGCCGATAGGCATTTCAGATATAGTTGCCGATTGGCATTTTAAAAATAGGTGCCGATAGGCATTTTAGATGTAGTTTCCGATAGGCATTTCAAAAATAGGTGCCGATAGGCATTTCAGATATAGGTGCCGATAGGCATTTCAGATATAGTTGCCGATTGGCATTTTAAAAATAGGTGCCGATAGGCATTTTAGATGTAGATTTCCGATAGGCATTTCAAAAATAGGTGCCGATAGGCATTTTAGATATAGGTGCCGATAGGCATATCAGATATAGTTGCCGATACGCATTTAAAATATAGGTGCCGATAGGCATTTCAAATATAGGTGTCGATAGGCATTTCAGATATAAATACCGAAAGGCATTTTAGATATAGGTGCCGATAGGCATTTCTGATGTGGTTGCCGATAGGCATTTCAAATATAGGTGCTGATAGGCATTTCAGATGTCGTTTTCGATAAGCATTTCAAAAATAGGTGCCGATAGGCATTTCAGATATAGGTGCCGATAGGCACTTCAGATATAGTTGCCGATTGGCATTTTAAAAATAGGTGCCGATAGGCATTTCAGATAAAGAAGCCGATAGGTATTTCAAATATAGGTGTCGATAGGTATTTCAGATATGGTTGCCGATAGGCTTTCAAATATAGGTGCTGATAGGCATTTCAGATGTAGTTTCCGATAGGCATTTCAAAAATTAGTGCCGATAGGCATTTCAGATATAGGTGCCGATAGGCATTTCAGATATAGTTGCCGATTGGCATTTTAAAAATAAGTGTCGATAGGCATTTCAGATATAGAAGCCGATAGGCATTTCAAATATAGGTGCCGATAGGCATTCCAGATATGTTTGCCGATAGGCATTTAAAATATAGGTGCTGATAGGCATTCCAGATGTAGTTTCCGATAGGCATTTCAAAAATTGGTGCCGATAGGCATTTCAGATATAGGTGCCGATAGGCATTTCAGATATAGTTACCGATTGGCATTTTAAAAATAGGTGCCGATAGGCATTTCAGATATAGAAGCTGATAGGCATTTCAAATATAGGTGCCGATAGGCATTCCAGATATGGTTGCCGATAGGCATTTCAAATATAGGTGCTGATAGGCATTTCAGATGTAGTTTCCGATAGGCATTTCAAAAATAGGTGCCGATAGGCATTTCAGATATAGGTGCCGATAGGCATTTCAGATATAGTTGCCAATTGGCATTTTAAAAATAGGTGCCGATAGGCTTTTCAGATATAGAAGCCGATAGGCATTTCAAATATAGGTGCCGATAGGCATTCCAGATATGGTTGCCGATAGGCATTTCAAATATAGGTGCTGATAGGCATTTTAGATATAGTTGCCAATTGGCATTTTAAAAACAGGTGCCGATAGGCATTTCAGATATAGAAGCCGATAGGTATTTCAAATATAGGTGTCGATTGGCATTTCAGATATGGTTGCTGATAGGCATTTTAAATATAGGAGCAGATAGGCATTTCAGATGTAGTTTCCGTAAGGCATTTCAAAAATAGGTGCCGATAGACATTTCAGATATAGGTGCCGATAGGCATTTCAGATATAGTTGCCAATAGGCATTTTAAAAATAGGTGTCGATAGGCAATTCAGATATAGAAGCCGATAGGCATTTCAAATATAGGTGCCGATAGGCATACCAGATATAGTTGCCGATAGGCATTTCAAATATAGGTGCTGATAGGCATTACAGATGTAGTCTCCGATAGGCATTTCAAAAATTGGTGCCGATAAGCATTTCAGATATAGGTGCCGATAGGCATTTCAGATATAGTTGCCGATTGGCATTTTAAAAATAGGTGCCGATAGGCAATTCAGATATAGAAGCCGATAGGTATTTCAAATATAGGTGTCGATAGGCATTTCAGATATGGTTGCCGATAGGCATTTCAAATATAGGTGCTGATAGGCATTTCAGATGTAGTTTCCGATAGGCATTTCAAAAATTGGTGCCGATAGGCATTTCAGATATAGGTGCCGATAGGCATTTCAGATATAGTTGCCGATTGGCATTTTAAAAATAGGTGCCGATAGGCATTTCAGATATAGAAGCCGATAGGCATATCAAATATAGGTGCCGATAGGCATTCCAGATATGGTTGCCGATAGGCATTTAAAATATAGGTGCTGATAGGCATTTTAGATGTAGTTTCCGATAGGCATTACAAAAATTGGTGCCGACAGGCATTTCAGATATAGGTGCCGATAGGCATTTCAGATATAGTTGCCGATTGGCATTTTAAAAATAGGTGCCGATAGGCATTTCAGATATAGAAGCCGATAGGTATTTCAAATATAGGTGTCGATAGGCATTTCAGATATGGTTGCCGATAGGCATTTCAAATATAGGTGCTAATAGGCATTTCAGATGTAGTTTCCGATAGGCATTTCAAAAACAGGTGCCGATAGGCATTTCAGATATAGGTGCCGATAGGCATTTCAGATATAGTTGCCGATTGGCATTTTAAAAATAGGTGCCGATAGGCATTTTAGATGTAGTTTCCGATAGGCATTTCAAAAATAGGTGCCGATAGGCATTTCAGATATAGGTGCCGATAGGCATATCAGATATAGTTGCCGATAGGCATTTAAAATATAGGTGCCGATAGGCATTTCAAATATAGGTGTCGATAGGCATTTCAGATATAAATGCCGAATGGCATTTCAGATATAGGTACCGATAGGCATTTCTAATGTGGTTCCTGATAGGCATTTCAAATATAGGTGCTGATAGGCATTTCAGATGTAGTTTCCGATAGGCATTTCAAAAATAGGTGCCGATAGGCATTTCAGATATAAATGCCGATAGGCATTTCAGATATAGTTACCGATTGGCATTTTAAAAATAGGTGCCGATAGGCATTTCAGATATAGAAGCCAATAGGCATTTCAAATATAGGTGCCGATAGGCATTCCAGATATGGTTGCCGATAGGCATTTCAAATATAGGTGCTGATAGGCGTTTCAGATGTAGTTTCCGATAGGCATTTCAAAAATTGGTGCCGATAGGCATATCAGATATAGGTGCCGATAGGCATTTCAGATATAGTTGCCGATTGGCATTTTAAAAACAGGTGCCGATAGGCATTTCAGATTTAGAAGCCGATAGGTATTTCAAATTTAGGTGTCGATAGGCATTTCAGATATGGTTGCCGATTGGCATTTCAAATATTGGTGCTGATAGGCATTTCAGATGTAGTTTCCGATAGGCATTTCAAAAATAGGTGCCGATAGGCATTTCAGATATAGGTGCCGATAGGCATTTCAGATATATTTGCCGATTGGCATTTTAAAAATAGGTGCCGATAGGGATTTCAGATATAGAAGCCGATAGGCATTTCAAATATAGGTGCCGATAGGCATTTCAAATATAGGTGTCAATAGGCATTTCAGATATAAATGCCGAAAGACATTTCAGATATAGGTGCCGATAGGCATTTCTGTTGTGGTTGCCGATAGGCATTTCAAATATAGGTGCTGATAGGCATTTGTGATGTAGTTTCCGATAGGCATTTCAAAAATAGGTGCCGATAGGCATTTTAGATATAGGTGCCGATAGGCATTTCAGATATAGTTGCCGATTGGCATTTTAAAAATAGGTGCCGATAGGCATTTCAGATATAGAAGCCGATAGGCATTTCAAATATAGGTGCCGATAGGCACTCCAGATATGGTTGCCGATAGGCATTTCAAATATAGGTGCTGATAGGCATTTCAGATGTAGTTTCCGATAGGCATTTCAAACATAGGTGCCGATAGGCATTTTAGATATAGGTGCCGATAGGCATTTCAGATATAGATGCCAATTGGCATTTTGAAAATAGGTGCCGATAGGTATTTCAGATATAAGAGCCGATAGGCATTTCAAATATAGGTGCCGATAGGCATTCCAGATATGGTTGCCGATAGGCATTTCAAATATAGGTGCTGATAGGCATTTAAAATGTAGTTTCCGATAGGCATTTCAAAAATTGATGCCGATAGGCATTTCAGATATAGGTGCCGATAGGCATTTCAGATATAGTTGCCGATTGGCATTTTAAAAACAGGTGCCGATAGGCATTTCAGATATAGTTGCCAATTGGCATTTTAAAAATAGGTGTCGATAGGCATTTCAGATATAGAAGCCGATAGGCATTTCAAATATACGTGCCGATAGGCATTCCAGATATGGTTGCCGATAGGCATTTCAAATATAGGTGCTGATAGGCATTTCAGATGTAGTTTCCGATAGGCATTTCAAAAATTGGTGCCAATAGGCATTTCAGATATAGGTGATGATAGGCATTTTAGATATAGTTGCCGATTGGCATTTTAAAAATAGGTGCCGATAGGCATTTCAGATATAGAAGCCGATAGGTATTTCAAAAATAGGTGTCGATAGGCATTTCAGATATGGTTGCCGATATGCACTTCAATTATAGGTGCTGATAGGCATTTCAGATGTAGTTTCCGATAGGCATTTCAAAAAGAGGTCCCGATAGGCATTTCAGATATAGGTGCCGATAGGCATTATAGATATAGTTGCCGATTGGCATTTTAAAAATAGGTGCCGATAGGCATTTTAGATGTAGTTTCCGATAGGCATTTCAAAAATAGATGCCGATAGGCATTTCAGATATAGGTGCCGATAGGCATATCAGATATAGTTGCCGATAGGCATTTAAAATATAGGTGCCAATAGGCATTTCAAATATAGGTGTCGATAGGCATTTCAGATATAAATGCCGAAAGGCATTTCAGATATAGGTGCCGATAGGCATTTCTGATGTGGATGCCGATAGGCATTTCAAATATAGGTGCCGATAGGCATTTCAGATATAGGTGCCGATAGGCACTTCAGATATAGTTGCCGATTGGCATTTTAAAAATGGGTGCCGATAGGCATTTCAGATATAGAAGCCGATAGGTATTTCAAATATAGGTGTCGATAGGCATTTCAGATATGGTTGCCGATAGGCATTTCAAATATAGGTGCTGATAGGCATTTGTGATGTAGTTTCCGATAGGCATTTCAAAAATAGGTGCCGATAGGCATTTCAGATATAGGTGCCGATAGGCATTTCAGATATAGTTGCCGATATGCATTTTAAAAATAGGTGCCGATATACATTTCAGATATAGAAGCCGATAGGCATTTCAAATATAGGTGCCGATAGGCATTCCAAATATGGTTGCCGATAGGCATTTCAAATATAGGTGCTGATAGGCATTTCAGATGTAGTTTCCGATAGGCATTTCAAAAATAGGTGCCGATAGGCATTTCAGATATAGGTGCCGATAGGCATTTCAGATATAGTTGCCGATTGGCATTTTAAAAACAGGTGCCGATAGGCATTTCAGATATAGTTGCCAATTGGCATTTTAAAAATAGGTGTCGATAGGCATTTCAGATATAGAAGCCGATAGGCATTTCAAATATAGGTGTCGATAGGCATTTCAGATATGGTGTCCGATATTCACTTCAAATATAGGTGATGATAGGCATTTCAGATATAGGTGTCGATAGGCGTTTCAGATATAGGTGTCGATAGGCATTTCAGATATAGGTGTCGATAGGCATTTCAGATATAGGTGCCGATAGGCATTTCAGATATAGTTGCCGATTGGCATTTTAAAAATAGGTGCCGATAGGCATTTCAGATATAGAAGCCGATAGGCATTTCAAATATAGGTGCCGATAGGCATTCGAGTTATGGTTGCCGATAGGCATTTCAAATATAGGTGCTGATAGGCATTTCAGATGTAGTTTCCGATAGGCATTTCAAAAATAGGTGTCTATAGGCATTTCAGATATAGGTGTCGATAGGCATTTCAGATAAAGGTGTCGATAGGCATTTCAGATATAGGTGTCGATAGGCATTTCAGATATAGGTGTCGATAGGCATTTCAGATATAGGTGTCGATAGGCATTTCAGATATAGGTGTCGATAGGCATTTCAGATATAGGTGCCGATAGGCATTTCAGATATAGTTGCCGATTGGCATTTTAAAAATAGGTGCCGATAGGCATTTCAGATATAGAAACCGATAGGCATTTCAAATATAGGTGCCGATAGGCATTTTAGATATAGTTGCCGATTGGCATTTTAAAAATAGGTGCCGATAGGCATTTCAGATATAGAAGCCGATAGGCATTTCAAATATAGGTGCCGATAGGCATTCCAGATATGGTTGCCGATAGGCATTTCAAATATAGGTGCTGATAGGCATTTCAGATGTAGTTTCCGATAAGCATTTCAAAAATAGGTGTCGATAGGCATTTCAGATATAGGTGTCGATAGGCATTTCAGATATAGGTGTCGATAGGCATTTCAGATATAGGTGTCGATAGGCATTTCAGATATAGGTGTCGATAGGCATTTCAGATATAGGTGTCGATAGGCATTTCAGATATAGGTGTCGATAGGCATTTCAGATATAGGTGTCGATGGGCATTTCAGATATAGGTGTCGATAGGCATTTCAGATATAGGTGCCGATAGGCATTTCAGATATAGTTGCCGATTGGCATTTTAAAAATAGGTGCCGATAGGCATTTCAGATATAGAAGCCGATAGGCATTTCAAATATAGGTGCCGATAGGCATTCCAGATATGGTTGCCGATAGGCATTTCAAATATAGGTGCTGATAGGCATTTCAAATGTAGTTTCCGATAGGCATTTCAAAAATAGGTGTCGATATGCATTTCAGATATAGGTGTCAATGGGCATTTCAGATATAGGTGTCGATAGGCATTTCAGATATAGGTGTCGATAGGCATTTAAAATATAGGTGCCAATAGGCATTTCAAATATAGGTGTCGATAGGCATTTCAGATATAAATGCCGAAAGGCATTTCAGATATAGGTGCCGATAGGCATTTCTGATGTGGATGCCGATAGGCATTTCAAATATAGGTGCCGATAGGCATTTCAGATATAGGTGCCGATAGGCACTTCAAATATAGTTGCCGATTGGCATTTTAAAAATGGGTGCCGATAGGCATTTCAGATATAGAAGCCGATAGGTATTTCAAATATTGGTGTCGATAGGCATTTCAGATATGGTTGCCGATAGGCATTTCAAATATAGGTGCTGATAGGCATTTGTGATGTAGTTTCCGATAGGCATTTCAAAAATAGGTGCCGATAGGCATTTCAGATATAGGTGCCGATAGGCATTTCAGATATAGTTGCCGATATGCATTTTAAAAATAGGTGCCGATATACATTTCAGATATAGAAGCCGATAGGCATTTCAAATATAGGTGCCGATAGGCATTCCAAATATGGTTGCCGATAGGCATTTCAAATATAGGTGCTGATAGGCATTTCAGATGTAGTTTCCGATAGGCATTTCAAAAATAGGTGCCGATAGGCATTTCAGATATAGGTGCCGATAGGCATTTCAGATATAGTTGCCGATTGGCATTTTAAAAACAGGTGCCGATAGGCATTTCAGATATAGTTGCCAATTGGCATTTTAAAAATAGGTGTCGATAGGCATTTCAGATATAGAAGCCGATAGGCATTTCAAATATAGGTGTCGATAGGCATTTCAGATATGGTGTCCGATATTCACTTCAAATATAGGTGATGATAGGCATTTCAGATATAGGTGTCGATAGGCGTTTCAGATATAGGTGTCGATAGGCATTTCAGATATAGGTGTCGATAGGCATTTCAGATATAGGTGCCGATAGGCATTTCAGATATAGTTGCCGATTGGCATTTTAAAAATAGGTGCCGATAGGCATTTCAGATATAGAAGCCGATAGGCATTTCAAATATAGGTGCCGATAGGCATTCGAGTTATGGTTGCCGATAGGCATTTCAAATATAGGTGCTGATAGGCATTTCAGATGTAGTTTCCGATAGGCATTTCAAAAATAGGTGTCAATAGGCATTTCAGATATAGGTGTCGATAGGCATTTCAGATAAAGGTGTCGATAGGCATTTCAGATATAGGTGTCGATAGGCATTTCAGATATAGGTGTCGATAGGCATTTCAGATATAGGTGTCGATAGGCATTTCAGATATAGGTGTCGATAGGCATTTCAGATATAGGTGCCGATAGGCATTTCAGATATAGTTGCCGATTGGCATTTTAAAAATAGGTGCCGATAGGCATTTCAGATATAGAAACCGATAGGAATTTCAAATATAGGTGCCGATAGGCATTTTAGATATAGTTGCCGATTGGCATTTTAAAAATAGGTGCCGATAGGCTTTTCAGATATAGAAGCCGATAGGCATTTCAAATATAGGTGCCGATAGGCATTCCAGATATGGTTGCCGATAGGCATTTCAAATATAGGTGCTGATAGGCATTTCAGATGTAGTTTCCGATAAGCATTTCAAAAATAGGTGTCGATAGGCATTTCAGATATAGGTGTCGATAGGCATTTCAGATATAGGTGTCGATAGGCATTTCAGATATAGGTGTCGATAGGCATTTCAGATATAGGTGTCGATAGGCATTTCAGATATAGGTGTCGATAGGCATTTCAGATATAGGTGTCGATAGGCATTTCAGATATAGGTGTCGATGGGCATTTCAGATATAGGTGTCGATAGGCATTTCAGATATAGGTGCCGATAGGCATTTCAGATATAGTTGCCGATTGGCATTTTAAAAATAGGTGCCGATAGGCATTTCAGATATAGAAGCCGATAGGCATTTCAAATATAGGTGCCGATAGGCATTCCAGATATGGTTGCCGATAGGCATTTCAAATATAGGTGCTGATAGGCATTTCAAATGTAGTTTCCGATAGGCATTTCAAAAATAGGTGTCGATATGCATTTCAGATATAGGTGTCAATGGGCATTTCAGATATAGGTGTCGATAGGCATTTCAGATATAGGTGTCGATAGGCATTTCAGATATAGGTGTCGACAGGCATTTCAGATATAGGTGTCGATAGGCATTTCAGATATAGGTGTCGATAGGCATTTCAGATATAGGTGCCGATAGGCATTTCAAATATAGTTGCCGATTGGCATTTTAAAAATAGGTGCCGATAGGCATTTCAGATATAGAAGCCGATAGGCATTTCAAATATAGGTGCTGATAGGCATTCCAGATATGGTTGCCGATAGGCATTTCAAATATAGGTGCTGATAGGCATTTCAGATGTAGTTTCCGATAGGCATTTCAAAAATAGGTGTCGATAGGCATTTCAGATATAGGTGTCGATAGGCATTTCAGATATAGGTGTCGATAGGCATTTCAGATATAGGTGTCGATAGGCATTTCAGATATAGGTGTCGATAGGCATTTCAGATATAGGTGTCGATAGGCATTTCAGATATAGGTGTCGATAGGCATTTCAGATATAGGTGTCGATAGGCATTTCAGATATAGGTGCCGATAGGCATTTTAGATATAGTTGCCGATTGGCATTTTAAAAATAGGTGCCGATAGGCATTTCAGATATAGAAGCCGATAGGCATTTCAAATATAGGTGCCGATAGGCATTCCAGATATGGTTGCCGATAGGCATTTCAAATATAGGTGCTGATAGGCATTTCAGATGTAGTTTCCGATAGGCATTTCAAAAATAGGTGTCGATAGGCATTTCTGATATAGGTGTCGATAGGCATTTCAGATATAGGTGTCGATAGGCATTTCAGATATAGGTGTCGATAGGCATTTCAGATATAGGTGTCGATAGGCATTTCAGATACAGGTGTCGATAGGCATTTCAGATATAGGTGTCGATAGGCATTTCAGATATAGGTGTCGATTGGCATTTCAGATATAGGTGTCGATAGGCATTTCAGATATAGGTGTCGATAGGCATTTCAGATATAGGTGTCGATAGGCATTTCAGATATAGGTGTCGATAGGCATTTCAAATATAGGAGCAGATAGGCATTTCAGATGTAGTTTCCGAAAGGCATTTTAAAAATAGGTGCCGATAGGCATTTCACATATAGAAGCCGATAGGTATTTCAAATATAGGTGTCGATAGGCATTTCAGATATGGTTGCCGATTGGCATTTCAAATATTGGTGCTGATAGGCATTTCAGATGTAGTTTCCGATAGGCATTTCAAAAATAGGTGCCGATAGGCATTTCAGATATAGGTGCCGATAGGCATTTCAGATATATTTGCCGATTGGCATTTTAAAAACAGGTGCCGATAGGGATTTCAGATATAGAAGCCGATAGGCATTTCAAATATAGGTGCCGATAGGCATTTCAAATATAGGTGTCAATAGGCATTTCAGATATAAATGCCGAAAGGCATTTCAGATATAGGTGCCGATAGGCATTTCTGTTGTGGTTGCCGATAGGCATTTCAAATATAGGTGCTGATAGGCATTTGTGATGTAGTTTCCGATAGGCATTTCAAAAATAGGTGCCGATAGGCATTTTAGATATAGGTGCCGATAGGCATTTCAGATATAGTTGCCGATTGGCATTTTAAAAATAGGTGCCGATAGGCATTTCAGATATAGAAGCCGATAGGCATTTCAAATATAGGTGCCGATAGGCATTCCAGATATGGTTGCCGATAGGCATTTCAAATATAGGTGCTGATAGGCATTTCAGATGTAGTTTCCGATAGGCATTTCAAAAATAGGTGCCGATAGGCATTTTAGATATAGGTGCCGATAGGCATTTCAGATATAGATGCCAATTGGCATTTTGAAAATGGGTGCAGATAGGTATTTCAGATATAAGAGCCGATAGGCATTTCAAATATAGGTGCCGATAGGCATTCCAGATATCGTTGCCGATAGGCATTTCAAATATAGGTGCTGATAGGCATTCTAAATGTAGTTTCCGATAGGCATTTCAAAAATTGATGCCGATAGGCATTTCAGATATAGGTGCCGATAGGCATTTCAGATATAGTTGCCGATTGGCATTTTAAAAACAGGTGCCGATAGGCATTTCAGATATAGTTGCCAATTGGCATTTTAAAAATAGGTGTCGATAGGCATTTCAGATATAGAAGCCGATAGGCATTTCAAATATACGTGCCGATAGGCATTCCAGATATGGTTGCCGATAGGCATTTCAAATATAGGTGCTGATAGGCATTTCAGATGTAGTTTCCGATAGGCATTTCAAAAATTGGTGCCAATAGGCATTTCAGATATAGGTGCCGATAGGCATTTTAGATATAGTTGCCGATTGGCATTTTAAAAATAGGTGCCGATAGGCATTTCAGATATAGAAGCCGATAGGTATTTCAAATATCGGTGTCGATAGGCATTTCAGATATGGTTGCCGATATGCACTTCAATTATAGGTGCTGATAGGCATTTCAGATGTAGTTTCCGATAGGCATTTCAAAAATAGGTCCCGATAGGCATTTCAGATATAGGTGCCGATAAGCATTTCAGATATAGTTGCCGATTGGCATTTTAAAAATAGGTGCCGATAGACATTTTAGATGTAGTTTCCGATAGGCATTTCAAAAATAGATGCCGATAGGCATTTCAGATATAGGTGCCGATAGGCATATCAGATATAGTTGCCGATAGGCATTTAAAATATAGGTGCCGATAGGCATTTCAAATATAGGTGTCGATAGGCATTTCAGATATAAATGCCGAAAGGCATTTCAGATATAGGTGCCGATAGGCATTTCTGATGTGGATGCCGATAGGCATTTCAAATATAGGTGCCGATAGGCATTTCAGATATAGGTGCCGATAGGCACTTCAGATATAGTTGCCGATTGGCATTTTAAAAATGGGTGCCGATAGGCATTTCAGATATAGAAGCCGATAGGTATTTCAAATATAGGTGTCGATAGGCATTTCAGATATGGTTGCCGATAGGCATTTCAAATATAGGTGCTGATAGGCATTTCAGATGTAGTTTCCGATAGGCATTTCAAAAATAAGTGCCGATAGGCATTTCAGATATAGGTGCCGATAGGCATTTCAGATATAGTTGCCGATTGGCATTTTAAAAATAAGTGTCGATAGGCATTTCAGATATAGATGCCGATAGGCATTTCAAATATAGGTGCCGATAGGCATTCCAGATATGGTTACCGATAGGCATTTCAAATATAGGTGCTGATAGGCATTCCAGATGTAGTTTCCGATAGGTATTTCAGATATAGGTGCCGATAGGCATATCAGATATAGTTGCCGATAGGCATTTAAAATATAGATATCGATAGGCATTTCAAATATAGGTGTCGATAGGCATTTCAGATATAAATGCCGAAAGGCATTTCAGATATAGGTGCCGATAGGCATTTCTGATGTGGTTGCCGATAGGCATTTCAAATATAGGTGCTGATAGGCATTTGTGATGTAGTTTCCGATAGGCATTTCAAAAATAGGTGCCGATAGGCATTTCAGATATAGGTGTCGATAGGCATTTCAGATATAGTTGCCGATATGCATTTTAAAAATAGGTGCCGATAGGCATTTCAGATATAGAAGCCGATAGGCATTTCAAATATAGGTGCCGATAGGCATTTCAAATATAGGTGCTGATAGGCATTTCAGATGTAGTTTCCGATAGGCATTTCAAAAATAGGTGCCGATAGGCATTTCAGATATAGGTGCCGATAGGCATTTCAGATATAGTTGCCGATTGGCATTTTAAAAACAGGTGCCGATAGGCATTTCAGATATAGTTGCCAATTGGCATTTTAAAAATAGGTGTCGATAGGCATTTCAGATATAGGTGCCGATAGGCATTTCAGATATAGTTGCCGATTGGCATTTTAAAAATAGGTGCCTATAGGCATTTCAGATATAGAAGCCGATAGGCATTTCAAATATAGGTGCCGATAGGCATTCCAGATATGGTTGCCGATAGGCATTTCAAATATAGGTGCTGATAGGCATTTCAGATGTAGTTTCCGATAGGCATTTCAAAAATAGGTGTCAATAGGCATTTCAGATATAGGTGTCGTTAGGCATTTCAGATATAGGTGTCGATAGGCATTTCAGATATAGGTGTCGATAGGCTTTTCAGATATAGGTGTCGATAGGCATTTCAGATATAGGTGTCGATAGGCATTTCAGATATAGGTGTCGATAGGCATTTCAGATATAGGTGTCGATAGGCATTTCAGATATAGGTGCCGATAGGCATTTCAGATATAGTTGCCGATTGGCATTTTAAAAATAGGTGCCGATAGGCATTTCAGATATAGAAACCGATAGGCATTTCAAATATAGGTGCCGATAGGCATTTCAGATATAGTTGCCGATTGGCATTTTAAAAATAGGTGCCGATAGGCATTTCAGATATAGAAGCCGATAGGCATTTCAAATATAGGTGCCGATAGGCATTCCAGATATGGTTGCCGATAGGCATTTCAAATATAGGTGCTGATAGGCATTTCAGATGTAGTTTCCGATAGGCATTTCAAAAATAGGTGTCGATAGGCATTTCAGATATAGGTGTCGATAGGCATTTCAGATATAGGTGTCGATAGGCATTTCAGATATAGGTGTCGATAGGCATTTCAGATATAGGTGTCGATAGGCATTTCAGATATAGGTGTCGATAGGCATTTCAGATATAGGTGTCGATAAGCATTTCAGATATAGGTGTCGATGGGCATTTCAGATATAGGTGTCGATAGGCATTTCAGATATAGGTGCCGATAGGCATTTCAGATATAGTTGCCGATTGGCATTTTAAAAATAGGTGCCGATAGGCATTTCAGATATAGAAGCCGATAGGCATTTCAAATATAGGTGCCGATAGGCATTCCAGATATGGTTGCCCATAGGCATTTCAAATATAGGTGCTGATAGGCATTTCAGATGTAGTTTCCGATAGGCATTTCAAAAATAGGTGTCGATATGCATTTCAGATATAGGTGTCAATAGGCATTTCAGATATAGGTGTCGATAGGCATTTCAGATATAGGTGTCGATAGGCATTTCAGATATAGGTGTCGACAGGCATTTCAGATATAGGTGTCGATAGGCATTTCAGATATAGGTGTCGATAGGCATTTCAGATATAGGTGTCGATAGGCATTTCAGATATAGGTGCCGACAGGCATTTCAGATATATTTGCCGATTGGCATTTTAAAAATAGGTGCCGATAGGCATTTCAGATATATAAGCCGATAGGCATTTCAAATATAGGTGCCGATAGGCATTCCAGATATGGTTGCCGATAGGCATTTCAAATATAGGTGCTGATAGGCATTTCAGATGTAGTTTCCGATAGGCATTTCAAAAATAGGTGTCGATAGGCATTTCAGATATAGGTGTCGATAGGCATTTCAGATATAGGTGTCGATAGGCATTTCAGATATAGGTGTCAATAGGCATTTCATATATAGGTGTCGATAGGCATTTCAGATATAGGTGTCGATAGGCATTTCAGATATAGGTGTCGATAGGCATTTCAGATATAGGTGCCGATAGGCATTTTAGATATAGTTGCCGATTGGCATTTTAAAAATAGGTGCCGATAGGCATTTCAGATATAGAAGCCGATAGGCATTTCAAATATAGGTGCCGATAGGCATTCCAGATATGGTTGCCGATAGGCATTTCAAATATAGGTGCTGATAGGCATTTCAGATGTAGTTTCCGATAGGCATTTCAAAAATAGGTGTCGATAGGCATTTCTGATATAGGTGTCGATAGGCATTTCAGATATAGGTGTCGATAGGCATTTCAGATATAGGTGTCGATAGGCATTTCAGATATAGGTGTCGATAGGCATTTCAGATACAGGTGTCGATAGGCATTTCAGATATAGGTGTCGATAGGCATTTCAGATATAGGTGTCGATAGGCATTTCAAATATAGGTGCCGATAGGCATTTCAGATATAGTTGCCGATTGGCAGTTTAAAAATAGGTGCCGATAGGCATTTCAGATATAGAAGCCGATAGGCATTTCAAATATAGGTGCCGATAGGCATTCCAGATATGGTTGCCGATAGGCATTTCAAATATAGGTGCTGATAGGCATTTCAGATGTAGTTTCCGATAGGCATTTCAAAAATAGGTGTCGATAGGCATTTCAGATATAGGTGTCGATAGGCATTTCAGATATAGGTGTCGATAGGCATTTCAGATATAGGTGTCGATAGGCATTTCAGATATAGGTGTCGATAGGCATTTCAGATATAGGTGTCGATAGGCATTTCAGATATAGGTGTCGATAGGCATTTCAGATATAGGTGTCGATAGGCATTTCAGATATAGGTGCCGATAGGCATTTCAGATATAGTTGCCGATTGGCATTTTAAAAATAGGTGCCGATAGGCATTTCAGATATAGAAGCCGATAGGCCTTTCAAATATAGGTCCCGAAAGGCATTCCAGATATGGTTGCCGATAGGCATTTCAAATATAGGTGCTGATAGGCATTTCAGATGTAGTTTCCGATAGGCATTTCAAAAATAGGTGTCGATAGGCATTTCAGATATAGGTGTCGATAGGCATTTCAGATATAGGTGTCGATAGGCATTTCAGATATAGGTGTCGATAGGCATTTCAGATATAGGTGTCGATAGGCATTTCAGATATAGGTGTCGAGAGGCATTTCAGATATAGGTGTCGATAGGCATTTCAGATATAGGTGTCGATAGGCATTTCAGATATAGGTGTCGATAGGCATTTCAAATATAGGTGCTGATAGGCATTTCAGATGTAGTTTCCGATAGGCATTTCAAAAATAGGTGTCGATAGGCATTTCAGATATAGGTGTCGATAGGCATTTCAGATATAGGTGTCGATAGGCATTTCAGATATAGGTGTCGATAGGCATTTCAGATATAGGTGTCGATAGCATTTCAGATATAGAAGCCCGATAGCATTTCAAATATAGGTGCCGATAGGCATTCCAGATATGGTTGCCGATAGGCATTTCAAATATAGGTGCTGATAGGCATTTCAGATGTAGTTTCCGATAGCATTTCAAAAATAGGTGTCGATAGGCATTTCAGATATAGGTGTCTATTGGCATTTCAGATATAGGTGTCGATAGGCATTTCAGATATAGGTGTCGATAGGCATTTCAGATATAGGTGTCGATAGGCATTTCAGATATAGGTGTCGATAGGCATTTCAGATATAGGTTTCGATAGGCATTTCAGATATAGGTGTCGATAGGCATTTCAGATATAGGTGCGATAGGCATTTCAGATATAGTTGCCGATTGGCATTTTTAAAAATAGGTGCCGATAGGCATTTCAGATATAGAAGCCGATAGGCATTTCAAATATAGGTGCCGATAGGCATTCCAGATATGGTTGCCGATAGGCATTTCAAATATAGGTGCTGATAGGCATTACAGATGTAGTTTCCGATAGGCATTTCAAAAATAGGTGTCGATAGGCATTTCAGATATAGGTGTCGATAGGCATTTCAGATATAGGTGTCGATAGGCATTTCAGATATAGGTGTCGATAGGCATTTCAGATATAGGTGTCGATAGGCATTTCAGATATAGGTGTCGATAGGCATTTCAGATATAGGTGTCGATAGGCATTTCAGATATAGGTGTCGATAGGCATTTCAGATATAGGTGTCGATAGGCATTTCAGATATAGGTGCCGATAGGCATTTTAGATATAGTTGCCGATTGGCATTTTAAAAATAGTGCCGATAGGCATTTCAGATATAGTTGCCGATTGGCATTTTAAAAATAGGTGCCGATAGGCATTTCAGATATAGAAACCGATAGGCATTTCAAATATATGTGCCGATAGGCATTTCAGATATAGTTGCCGATTGGCATTTTAAAAATAGGTGCCGATAGGCATTTCAGATATAGAAGCCGATAGGCATTTCAAATATAGGTGCCGATAGGCATTCCAGATATGGTTGCCGATAGGCATTTCAAATATAGGTGCTGATAGGCATTTCAGATGTAGTTTCCGATAGGCATTTCAAAAATAGGTGTCGATAGGCATTTTCAGATATAGGTGTCGATAGGCATTTCAGATATAGGTGTCGATAGGCATTTCAGATATAGGTGTCGATAGGCATTTCAGATATAGGTGTCGATAGGCATTTCAGATATAGGTGTCGATAGGCATTTCAGATATAGGTGTCGATAGGCATTTCAGATATAGGTGTCGATGGGCATTTCAGATATAGGTGTCGATAGGCATTTCAGATATAGGTGCCGATAGGCATTTCAGATATAGTTGCCGATTGGCATTTTAAAATAGGTGCCGATAGGCATTTCAGATATAGAAGCCGATAGGCATTTCAAATATAGGTGCCGATAGGCATTCCAGATATGGTTGCCCATAGGCATTTCAAATATAGGTGCTGATAGGCATTTCAGATGTAGTTTCCGATAGGCATTTCAAAAATAGGTTGTCGATATGCATTTCAGATATAGGTGTCAATAGGCATTTCAGATATAGGTGTCGATAGGCATTTCAGATATAGGTGTCGATAGGCATTTCAGATATAGGTGTCGACAGGCATTTCAGATATAGGTGTCGATAGGCATTTCAGATATAGGTGTCGATAGGCATTTCAGATATAGGTGTCGATAGGCATTTCAGATATAGGTGCCGACAGGCATTTCAGATATATTTGCCGATTGGCATTTTAAAAATAGGTGCCGATAGGCATTTCAGATATATAAGCCGATAGGCATTTCAAATATAGGTGCCGATAGGCATTCCAGATATGGTTGCCGATAGGCATTTCAAATATAGGTGCTGATAGGCATTTCAGATGTAGTTTCCGATAGGCATTTCAAAAATAGGTGTCGATAGGCATTTCAGATATAGGTGTCGATAGGCATTTCAGATATAGGTGTCGATAGGCATTTCAGATATAGGTGTCAATAGGCATTTCATATATAGGTGTCGATAGGCATTTCAGATATAGGTGTCGATAGGCATTTCAGATATAGGTGTCGATAGGCATTTCAGATATAGGTGCCGATAGGCATTTTAGATATAGTTGCCGATTGGCATTTTAAAAATAGGTGCCGATAGGCATTTCAGATATAGAAGCCGATAGGCATTTCAAATATAGGTGCCGATAGGCATTCCAGATATGGTTGCCGATAGGCATTTCAAATATAGGTGCTGATAGGCATTTCAGATGTAGTTTCCGATAGGCATTTCAAAAATAGGTGTCGATAGGCATTTCTGATATAGGTGTCGATAGGCATTTCAGATATAGGTGTCGATAGGCATTTCAGATATAGGTGTCGATAGGCATTTCAGATATAGGTGTCGATAGGCATTTCAGATACAGGTGTCGATAGGCATTTCAGATATAGGTGTCGATAGGCATTTCAGATATAGGTGTCGATAGGCATTTCAAATATAGGTGCCGATAGGCATTTCAGATATAGTTGCCGATTGGCAGTTTAAAAATAGGTGCCGATAGGCATTTCAGATATAGAAGCCGATAGGCATTTCAAATATAGGTGCCGATAGGCATTCCAGATATGGTTGCCGATAGGCATTTCAAATATAGGTGCTGATAGGCATTTCAGATGTAGTTTCCGATAGGCATTTCAAAAATAGGTGTCGATAGGCATTTCAGATATAGGTGTCGATAGGCATTTCAGATATAGGTGTCGATAGGCATTTCAGATATAGGTGTCGATAGGCATTTCAGATAAAGGTGTCGATAGGCATTTCAGATATAGGTGTCGATAGGCATTTCAGATATAGGTGTCGATAGGCATTTCAGATATAGGTGTCGATAGGCATTTCAGATATAGGTGCCGATAGGCATTTCAGATATAGTTGCCGATTGGCATTTTAAAAATAGGTGCCGATAGGCATTTCAGATATAGAAGCCGATAGGCCTTTCAAATATAGGTCCCGAAAGGCATTCCAGATATGGTTGCCGATAGGCATTTCAAATATAGGTGCTGATAGGCATTTCAGATGTAGTTTCCGATAGGCATTTCAAAAATAGGTGTCGATAGGCATTTCAGATATAGGTGTCGATAGGCATTTCAGATATAGGTGTCGATAGGCATTTCAGATATAGGTGTCGATAGGCATTTCAGATATAGGTGTCGATAGGCATTTCAGATATAGGTGTCGAGAGGCATTTCAGATATAGGTGTCGATAGGCATTTCAGATATAGGTGTCGATAGGCATTTCAGATATAGGTGTCGATAGGCATTTCAAATATAGGTGCTGATAGGCATTTCAGATGTAGTTTCCGATAGGCATTTCAAAAATAGGTGTCGATAGGCATTTCAGATATAGGTGTCGATAGGCATTTCAGATATAGGTGTCGATAGGCATTTCAGATATAGGTGTCGATAGGCATTTCAGATATAGGTGTCGATAGGCATTTCAGATATAGAAGCCGATAGGCATTTCAAATATAGGTGCCGATAGGCATTCCAGATATGGTTGCCGATAGGCATTTCAAATATAGGTGCTGATAGGCATTTCAGATGTAGTTTCCGATAGGCATTTCAAAAATAGGTGTCGATATTCATTTCAGATATAGGTGTCTATTGGCATTTCAGATATAGGTGTCGATAGGCATTTCAGATATAGGTGTCGATAGGCATTTCAGATATAGGTGTCGATAGGCATTTCAGATATAGGTGTCGATAGGCATTTCAGATATAGGTGTCGATAGGCATTTCAGATATAGGTGTCGATAGGCATTTCAGATATAGGTGCCGATAGGCATTTCAGATATAGTTGCCGATTGGCATTTTAAAAATAGGTGCCGATAGGCATTTCAGATATAGAAGCCGATAGGCATTTCAAATATAGGTGCCGATAGGCATTCCAGATATGGTTGCCGATAGGCATTTCAAATATAGGTGCTGATAGGCATTACAGATGTAGTTTCCGATAGGCATTTCAAAAATAGGTGTCGATAGGCATTTCAGATATAGGTGTCGATAGGCATTTCAGATATAGGTGTCGATAGGCATTTCAGATATAGGTGTCGATAGGCATTTCAGATATAGGTGTCGATAGGCATTTCAGATATAGGTGTCGATAGGCATTTCAGATATAGGTGTCGATAGGCATTTCAGATATAGGTGTCGATAGGCATTTCAGATATAGGTGTCGATAGGCATTTCAGATATAGGTGCCGATAGGCATTTCAGATATAGTTGCCGATTGGCATTTTAAAAATAGGTGCCGATAGGCATTTCAGATATAGAAGCCGATAGGCCTTTCAAATATAGGTCCCGAAAGGCATTCCAGATATGGTTGCCGATAGGCATTTCAAATATAGGTGCTGATAGGCATTTTAGATGTAGTTTCCGATAGGCATTTCAAAAATAGGTGTCGATAGGCATTTCAGATATAGGTGTCGATAGGCATTTCAGATATAGGTGTCGATAGGCATTTCAGATATAGGTGTCGATAGGCATTTCAGATATAGGTGTCGATAGGCATTTCAGATATAGGTGTCGAGAGGCATTTCAGATATAGGTGTCGATAGGCATTTCAGATATAGGTGTCGATAGGCATTTCAGATATAGGTGTCGATAGGCATTTCAAATATAGGTGCTGATAGGATTTTCAGATGTAGTTTCCGATAGGCATTTCAAAAATAGGTGTCGATAGGCATTTCAGATATAGGTGTCGATAGGCATTTCAGATATAGGTGTCGATAGGCATTTCAGATATAGGTGTCGATAGGCATTTCAGATATAGGTGTCGATAGGCATTTCAGATATAGAAGCCGATAGGCATTTCAAATATAGGTGCCGATAGGCATTCCAGATATGGTTGCCGATAGGCATTTCAAATATAGGTGCTGATAGGCATTTCAGATGTAGTTTCCGATAGGCATTTCAAAAATAGGTGTCGATAGGCATTTCAGATATAGGTGTCTATTGGCATTTCAGATATAGGTGTCGATAGGCATTTCAGATATAGGTGTCGATAGGCATTTCAGATATAGGTGTCGATAGGCATTTCAGATATAGGTGTCGATAGGCATTTCAGATATAGGTGTCGATAGGCATTTCAGATATAGGTGTCGATAGGCATTTCAGATATAGGTGCCGATAGGCATTTCAGATATAGTTGCCGATTGGCATTTTAAAAATAGGTGCCGATAGGCATTTCAGATATAGAAGCCGATAGGCATTTCAAATATAGGTGCCGATAGGCATTCCAGATATGGTTGCCGATAGGCATTTCAAATATAGGTGCTGATAGGCATTACAGATGTAGTTTCCGATAGGCATTTCAAAAATAGGTGTCGATAGGCATTTCAGATATAGGTGTCGATAGGCATTTCAGATATAGGTGTCGATAGGCATTTCAGATATAGGTGTCGATAGGCATTTCAGATATAGGTGTCGATAGGTCGATAGGCATTTCAGATATAAGTGTCGATATGCATTTCAGATATAGGTGTCGATAGGCATTTCAGATATAGGTGTCGATAGGCATTTCAGATATAGGTGCCGATAGGCATTTCAATAGGTGCCGATAGGCATTTTAGATATAGTTGCCGATTGGCATTTTAAAAATAGGTGCCGATAGGCATTTCAGATATAGTTGCCGATTGGCATTTTAAAAATAGGTGCCGATAGGCATTTCAGATATAGAAACCGATAGGCATTTCAAATATATGTGCCGATAGGCATTTCAGATATAGTTGCCGATTGGCATTTTAAAAATAGGTGCCGATAGGCATTTCAGATATAGAAGCCGATAGGCATTTCAAATATAGGTGCCGATAGGCATTCCAGATATGGTTGCCGATAGGCATTTCAAATATAGGTGCTGATAGGCATTTCAGATGTAGTTTCCGATAGGCATTTCAAAAATAGGTGTCGATAGGCATTTCAGATATAGGTGTCGATAGGCATTTCAGATATAGGTGTCGATAGGCATTTCAGATATAGGTGTCAATAGGCATTTCATATATAGGTGTCGATAGGCATTTCAGATATAGGTGTCGATAGGCATTTCAGATATAGGTGTCGATAGGCATTTCAGATATAGGTGCCGATAGGCATTTTAGATATAGTTGCCGATTGGCATTTTAAAAATAGGTGCCGATAGGCATTTCAGATATAGAAGCCGATAGGCATTTCAAATATAGGTGCCGATAGGCATTCCAGATATGGTTGCCGATAGGCATTTCAAATATAGGTGCTGATAGGCATTTCAGATGTAGTTTCCGATAGGCATTTCAAAAATAGGTGTCGATAGGCATTTCTGATATAGGTGTCGATAGGCATTTCAGATATAGGTGTCGATAGGCATTTCAGATATAGGTGTCGATAGGCATTTCAGATATAGGTGTCGATAGGCATTTCAGATACAGGTGTCGATAGGCATTCCAGATATAGGTGTCGATAGGCATTTCAGATATAGGTGTCGATAGGCATTTCAAATATAGGTGCCGATAGGCATTTCAGATATAGTTGCCGATTGGCAGTTTAAAAATAGGTGCCGATAGGCATTTCAGATATAGAAGCCGATAGGCATTTCAAATATAGGTGCCGATAGGCATTCCAGATATGGTTGCCGATAGGCATTTCAAATATAGGTGCTGATAGGCATTTCAGATGTAGTTTCCGATAGGCATTTCAAAAATAGGTGTCGATAGGCATTTCAGATATAGGTGTCGATAGGCATTTCAGATATAGGTGTCGATAGGCATTTCAGATATAGGTGTCGATAGGCATTTCAGATATAGGTGTCGATAGGCATTTCAGATATAGGTGTCGATAGGCATTTCAGATATAGGTGTCGATAGGCATTTCAGATATAGGTGTCGATAGGCATTTCAGATATAGGTGCCGATAGGCATTTCAGATATAGTTGCCGATTGGCATTTTAAAAATAGGTGCCGATAGGCATTTCAGATATAGAAGCCGATAGGCCTTTCAAATATAGGTCCCGAAAGGCATTCCAGATATGGTTGCCGATAGGCATTTCAAATATAGGTGCTGATAGGCATTTCAGATGTAGTTTCCGATAGGCATTTCAAAAATAGGTGTCGATAGGCATTTCAGATATAGGTGTCGATAGGCATTTCAGATATAGGTGTCGATAGGCATTTCAGATATAGGTGTCGATAGGCATTTCAGATATAGGTGTCGATAGGCATTTCAGATATAGGTGTCGAGAGGCATTTCAGATATAGGTGTCGATAGGCATTTCAGATATAGGTGTCGATAGGCATTTCAGATATAGGTGTCGATAGGCATTTCAAATATAGGTGCTGATAGGCATTTCAGATGTAGTTTCCGATAGGCATTTCAAAAATAGGTGTCGATAGGCATTTCAGATATAGGTGTCGATAGGCATTTCAGATATAGGTGTCGATAGGCATTTCAGATATAGGTGTCGATAGGCATTTCAGATATAGGTGTCGATAGGCATTTCAGATATAGAAGCCGATAGGCATTTCAAATATAGGTGCCGATAGGCATTCCAGATATGGTTGCCGATAGGCATTTCAAATATAGGTGCTGATAGGCATTTCAGATGTAGTTTCCGATAGGCATTTCAAAAATAGGTGTCGATATTCATTTCAGATATAGGTGTCTATTGGCATTTCAGATATAGGTGTCGATAGGCATTTCAGATATAGGTGTCGATAGGCATTTCAGATATAGGTGTCGATAGGCATTTCAGATATAGGTGTCGATAGGCATTTCAGATATAGGTGTCGATAGGCATTTCAGATATAGGTGTCGATAGGCATTTCAGATATAGGTGCCGATAGGCATTTCAGATATAGTTGCCGATTGGCATTTTAAAAATAGGTGCCGATAGGCATTTCAGATATAGAAGCCGATAGGCATTTCAAATATAGGTGCCGATAGGCATTCCAGATATGGTTGCCGATAGGCATTTCAAATATAGGTGCTGATAGGCATTACAGATGTAGTTTCCGATAGGCATTTCAAAAATAGGTGTCGATAGGCATTTCAGATATAGGTGTCGATAGGCATTTCAGATATAGGTGTCGATAGGCATTTCAGATATAGGTGTCGATAGGCATTTCAGATATAGGTGTCGATAGGCATTTCAGATATAGGTGTCGATAGGCATTTCAGATATAGGTGTCGATAGGCATTTCAGATATAGGTGTCGATAGGCATTTCAGATATAGGTGTCGATAGGCATTTCAGATATAGGTGCCGATAGGCATTTTAGATATAGTTGCCGATTGGCATTTTAAAAATAGGTGCCGATAGGCATTTCAGATATAGAAGCCGATAGGCATTTCAAATATAGATGCCGATAGGCATTCCAGATATGGTTGCAGAAAGGCATTTCAAATATAGGTGCTGATAGTCATTTCAGATGTAGTTTCCGATAGGCATTTCAAAAATAGGTGTCGATAGGCATTTCAGATATAGGTGTCGATAGGTATTTCAGATATAGGTGTCGATAGGCATTTCAGATATAGGTGTCGATAGGCATTTCAGATATAGGTGCCGATAGGCATTTCAGATATAGTTGCCTATTGGCGTTTTAAAAATAGGTGTCGATAGGCATTTCAGATATAGAAGCCGATAGGCATTTCAAATATAGGTGCCGATAGGCATTCCAGATATGGTTGCCGATAGGCATTTCAAATATAGGTGCTGATAGGCATTTCAGATGTAGTTTCCGATAGGCATTTCAAAAATAGGTGTCGATAGGCATTTCAGATATAGGTGTCGATAGGCATTTCAGATATAGGTGTCGATAGGCATTTCAGATATAGGTGTCGATAGGCATTTCAGATATAGGTGTCGATAGGCATTTCAGATATAGGTGTCGATAGGCATTTCAGATATAGGTGTCGATAGGCATTTCAGATATAGGTGTCTAAAGGCATTTCAGATATAGGTGTCGATAGGCATTTCAGATATAGGTGTCGATAGGCATTTCAGATATAGGTGTCGATAGGCATTTCAGATATAGGTGTCGATAGGCATTTCAGATATAGGTGCCGATAGGCATTTCAGATATAGTTGCCGATTGGCATTTTAAAAATAGGTGCCGATAGGCATTTCAGATATAGAAGCCGATAGGCATTTCAAATATAGGTGCCGATAGGCATTCCAGATATGGTTGCCGATAGGCATTTCAAATATAGGTGCTAATAGGCATTTCAGATGTAGTTTCCGATAGGCATTTCAAAAATAGGTGTCGATAGGCATTTCAGATATAGGTGTCGATTGGCATTTCAGATATAGGTGTCGATAGGCATTTCAGATATAGGTGTCGATAGGCATTTCAGATATAGGTGTCGATAGGCATTTCAGATATAGGTGTCGATAGGCATTTCAGATATAGGTGTCGAAAGGCATTTCAGATATAGGTGTCGATAGGCATTTCAGATATAGGTGTCGATAGGCATTTCAGATATAGATGCCGATAGGCATTTCAGATATAGTTGCCGATTGGCATTTTAAAAATAGGTGCCGATAGGCATTTCAGATATAGAAGCCGATAGGCATTTCAAATATAGGTGCCGATAGGCATTCCAGATTTGGTTGCCGATAGGCATTTCAAATATAGGTGCTGATAGGCATTTCAGATGTAGTTTCCGATAGGCATTTCAAAAATAGGTGTCGATAGGCATTTCAGATATAGGTGTCAATAGGCATTTCAGATATAGGTGTCGATAGGCATTTCAGATATAGGTGTCGATAGGCATTTTTGATATAGGTGTCGATAGGCATTTCAGATATAGGTGTCGATAGGCATTTCAGATATAGGTGTCGATAGGCATTTCAGATATAGGTGTCGATAGGCATTTTTGATATAGGTGCCGATAGGCATTTCAGATATAGTTGCCGATTGGCATTTTAAAAATAGGTGCCGATAGGCATTTCAGATATAGAAGCCGATAGGCATTTCAAATATAGGTGCCGATAGGCATTCCAGATATGGTTGCCGATAGGCATTTCAAATATAGGTGCTGATAGGCATTTCAGATGTAGTTTCCGATAGGCATTTCAAAAATAGGTGTCGATAGGCATTTCAGATATAGGTGTCGATAGGCATTTCAGATATAGGTGTCGATAAGCATTTCAGATATAGGTGTCGATAGGCATTTCAGATATAGGTGTCGATAGGCATTTCAGATATAGGTGTCGATAGTCATTTCATATATAGGTGTCGATAGGCATTTCAGATATAGGTGTCGATAGGCATTTCAGATATAGGTGTCGATAGGCATTTCAGATATAGGTGCCGATAGGCATTTCAGATATAGTTGCCGATTGGCATTTTAAAAATAGGTGCCGATAGGCATTTCAGATATAGAAGCCGATAGGCATTTCAAATATAGGTGCCGATAGGATTTCCAGATATGGTTGCCGATAGGCATTTCAAATATAAGTGCTGATAGGCATTTCAGATGTAGTTTCCGATAGGCATTTCAAAAATAGGTGTCG
This sequence comes from Venustoraphidia nigricollis, assembly GCA_034508555.1. Taxonomy (NCBI): domain Eukaryota; kingdom Metazoa; phylum Arthropoda; class Insecta; order Raphidioptera; family Raphidiidae; genus Venustoraphidia; species Venustoraphidia nigricollis. Next base: position 66,375 of record JAVRKA010000207.1, on the reverse strand, counting down.
ATAAGCATTTCAGATATTGGTGTCGATAGGCATTTCAGATATAGGTGTTGATAGGCATTTCAGATATAAGTGTCGATAGGCATTTCAGATATAGGTGTCGATAGGCATTTCAGATATAGGTGTCGATAGGCATTTCAGATATAGGTGTCGATAGGCATTTCAGATATAGGTGTCGATAGGCATTTCAGATATAGGTGTCGATAGGCATTTCAGATATAGGTGCCGATAGGCATTTCAGATATAGTTGCCGATTGGCATTTAAAAAATAGGTGCCGATAGGCATTTCAGATATAGAAGCCGATAGGCATTTCAAATATAGGTGCCGATAGGCATTCCAGATATGGTTGCCGATAGGCATTTCAAATATAGGTGCTGATAGGCATTTCAGATGTAGTCTCCGATAGGCATTTCAAAAATAGGTGTCGATAGGCATTTCAGATATAGGTGTCGATAGGCATTTCAGATATAGGTGTCGATAGGCATTTCAGATATAGGTGTCGATAGGCAGTTCAGATATAGGTGTCGATAGGCATTTCAGATATAGGTGTCGATAGGCATTTCAGATATAGGTGTCGATAGACATTTCAGATATAGGTGCCGATAGGCATTTCAGATATAGTTGCCGATTGGCATTTTAAAAATAGGTGCCGATAGGCATTTCAGATATAGAAGCCGATAGGCATTTCAAATATAGGTGCCGATAGGCATTCCAGATATGTTTGCCGATAGGCATTTCAAATATAGGTGCTGATAGGCATTTCAGATGTAGTTTCCGATAGGCATTTCAAAAATAGGTGTCGATATTCATTTCAGATATAGGTGTCGATAGGCATTTCAGGTATAGGTGTCGATAGGCATTTCAGATATAGGTGTCGATAGGCATTTCAGATATAGGTGTCGATAGGCATTTCAGATATAGGTGTCGATAGGCATTTCAGATATAGGTGTCGATAGGCATTTCAGATATAGGTGCCGATAGGCATTTCAGATATAGTTGCCGATTGGCATTTTAAAAATAGGTGCCGATAGGCATTTCAGATATAGAAGCTGATAGGCATTTCAAATATAGGTGCCGATAGGCATTCCAGATATGGTTACCGATAGGCATTTCAAATATAGGTGCTGATAGGCATTTCAGATGTAGTTTCCGATAGGCATTTCAAAAATAGGTGTCGATAGGCATTTCAGATATAGGTGTCGATAGGTATTTCAGATATAGGTGTCGATAGGCATTTCAGATATAGGTGTCGATAGGCATTTCAGATATAGGTGCCGATAGGCATTTCAGATATAGTTGCCGATTGGCATTTTAAAAATAGGTGCCGATAGGCATTACAGATATAGAAGCCGATAGGCATTTCAAATATAGGTGCCGATAGGCATTCCAGATATGGTTGCCGATAGGCATTTCAAATATAGGTGCTGATAGGCATTTCATATGTAGTTTCCGATAGGCATTTCAAAAATAGGTGTCGATAGGCATTTCAGATATAGGTGTGGATAGGCATTTCAGATATAGGTGTCGATAGGCATTTCAGATATAGGTGTCGATAGGCATTTCAGATATAGGTGTCGATAGGCATTTTAGATATAGGTGCCGATAGGCATTTCAGATATAGTTGCCGATTGGCATTTTAAAAATAGGTGCCGATAGGCATTTCAGATATGGTTGCCGATAGGCATTTCAAATACAGGTGTCGATAGGCATTCCAGATATGGTTGCCGATAGGCATTTCAAATATAGGTGCTGATAGGCATTTCAGATGTAGTTTCCGATAGGCATTTAAAAAATTGGTGCCGATAGGCATTTCAGATATAGGTGCTGATAGGCATTTCAGATATAGTTGCCGATAGGCATTTTAAAAATAGGTGTCGATAGGCAATTCAGATATAGAAGCCGATAGGCATTTCAAATATAGGTGCCGATAGGCATTCCAGATATGGTTGCCGATAGGCATTTCAAATATAGGTGCTGATAGGCATTTCAGATGTAGTTTCCGATAGGCATTTCAAAAATAGGTGTCGATAGGCATTTCAGATATAGGTGTCGATAGGCATTTCAGATATAGGTGTCGATAGGCATTTCAGATATAGGTGTCGATAGGCATTTCAGATATAGGTGTCGATAGGCATTTCAGATATAGGTGTCGAAAGGCATTTCAGATATAGGTGTCGATAGGCATTTCAGATATAGGTGTCGATAGGCATTTCAGATATAAGTGTCGATAGGCATTTTGGATATAGGTGCCGATAGGCATTTCAGATATAGTTGCCGATTGGCATTTTAAAAATAGGTGCCGATAGGCATTTCAGATATAGAAGCCGATAGGCATTTCAAATATAGGTGCCGATAGGCATTCCAGATATGGTTGCCGATAGGCATTTCAAATATAGGTGCTGATAGGCATTTCAGATGTAGTTTCCGATAGGCATTTCAAAAATAGGTGTCGATAGGCATTTCAGATATAGGTGTCGATAGGCATTTCAGATATAGGTGTCGATAGGCATTTCAGATATAGGTGTCGATAGGCATTTCAGATATAGGTGTCGATAGGCATTTCAGATATAGGTGTCGATAGGCATTTCAGATATAGGTGTCGATAGGCATTTCAGATATAGGTGCCGATAGGCATTTCAGATATAGTTGCCGATTGGCATTTTAAAAATAGGTGCCGATAGGCATTTCAGATATAGAAGCCGATAGGCATTTCAAATATAGGTGCCGATAGGCATTCCAGATATGGTTGCCGATAGGCATTTCAAATATAGGTGCTGATAGGAATTTCAGATGTAGTTTCCGATAGGCATTTCAAAAATAGGTGTCGATAGGCATTTCAGATATAGGTGTCGATAGGCATTTCAGATATAGTTGCCGATTGGCATTTTAAAAATAGGTGCCGATAGGCATTTTAGATGTAGTTTAAGATAGGCATTTAAAAAATAGGTGCCGATAGGCATTTCAGATATAGGTGCCGATAGGCATATCAGATATAGTTGCCGATAGGCATTTAAAATATAGGTGCCGATAGGCATTTCAAATATAGGTGTCGATAGGCATTTCAAATATAAATGCCGAAAGGCATTTCAGATATAGTTGCCGATAGGCATTTCTGATGTGGTTGCCGATAGGCATTTTAAATATAGGTGCTGATAGGCATTTCAGATGTAGTTTTCGAAAGGCATTTCATAAATAGGTGCCGATAGGCATTTCAGATATAGGTGCCGATAGGCATTTCAGATACAGTTGCCGATTGGCATTTTAAAAATAGGTGCCGATAGGCATTTCAGATATGGTTGCCGATAGGCATTTCAAATATAGGTGTCGATAGGCATTCCAGATATGGTTGCCGATAGGCATTTCAAATATAGGTGCTGATAGGCATTTCAAATGTAGTTTCCGATAGGCATTTCAAAAATTGGTGCTGATAGGCATTTCAGATATAGGTGCTGATAGGCATTTCAGATATAGTTGCCGATAGGCATTTTAAAAATAGGTGTCGATAGGCAATTCAGATATAGAAGCCGATAGGCATTTCAAATATAGGTGCCGATAGGCATTCCAGATATGGTTGCCGATAGGCATTTCAAATATAGATGCTGATAGGCATTCCAGATATAGTTTCCGATAGGCATTTCAAAAAATGGTGCCGATAGGCATTTCAGATATAGAAGCTGGTAGGTATTTCAAATATAGGTGTCGATAGGCATTTCAGATATGATTGCCGATAGGCATTTCAAATATAGGTGCTGATAGGCATTTCAGATATAGTTGCCGATTGGCATTTAAAAAATAGGTGCCGATAGGCATTTAAGATGTAGTTTCCGATAGGCATTTCAAAAATAGGTACCGATAGGCATTTCAGATATAGGTGCCGAAAAGTATTTTAAAAATAGGTGCCGATAGGCATTTTAGATGTAGTTTCCGATAAACATTTCAAAAATAGGTGCCGATAGGCATTATAGATAAAGGTGCCGATAGGCATTTCAGATATAGTTGCCGATTGGCATTTTAAAAAAAGGTGCCGATAGGCATTTTAGATGTAGTTTCCGATAGGCATTTCAAAAATAGCTACCGATAGGCATTTCAGATATAGATGCCGATATGCATTTCAGATATAGTTACCGATTGGCATTTTAAAAATAGGTGTCGATAGGCATTTCAGATATAGAATCCGATAGGCATTTCAAATATAGGTGCTGATAGGCATTTCAGATGTAGTTTCCGATAGGCATTTCAAAAATTGGTGCCGATAGGCATTTCTGATATAGGTGCCGATAGGCATTTCAGATATTGTTGCCTATTGGCATTTTTAAAATAGGTGCCGATAGGCATTTCAGATATAGAAGCCGATAGGTATTTCAAATATAGGTGTCGATAGGCATTTCAGATATGGTTGCCGATAGGCATTTCAAATATAGGTGCTGAGAGGCATTTCAGATGTAGTTTCCGATAGGCATTTCAAAAATTGGTGCCCATAGGCATTTCAGATATAGGTGCCGATAGGCATTTCAGATATAGTTGCCGATTGGCATTTTAAAAATAGGTGCCGATAGGCTTTTCAAATATAGAAGCTGATAGGCATTTCAAATATATGTGCCGATAGGCATTCCAGATATGGTTGCCGATAGGCATTTCAAATATAGGTGCTGATAGGCATTTTAGATGTAGTTTTCGATAGGCATTTCAAAAATAGGTGCCGACAGGCATTTCAGATATAGGTGCCGATAGGCATTTCAGATATAGTTGCCGATTGGCATTTTAAAAATAGGTGCCGATAGGCATTTTAGATGTAGTTTCCGATAGGCATTTCAAAAATAGGTGACGATAGGCATTTCAGATATAGGTGCCGATAGGCATATCAGATATAGTTGCCGATAGGCATTTAAAATATAGGTGCCGATAGGCATTACAAATATAGCTGTCGATAGGCATTTCAGATATAAATGCCGAAAGGCATTTCAGATATAGGTGCCGATAGGCATTTGTGATGTGGTTGCCGATAGGCATTTCAAATATAGGTGCTGATAAGCATTTCAGATGTAGTTTGCCGATAGGCATTTCAAAACTAGGTGCCGATAGGCATATCAGATATAGGTGCCGATAGGCATTTTAGATATAGATGCCGATTGGCATTTTAAAAATAGGTGCCGATAGGCATTTCAGATATAGAAGCCGATAGGCATTTCAAATATAGGTGCCGATAGGCATTCCAGATATGGTTGCCGATAGGCATTTCAAATATATGATAGGCATTTATATGATAGGCATTTCAGATGTAGTTTCCGATAGGCTTTTCAAAAATTGGTGCCGATAGGCATTTCAGATATATGTGCCGATAGGCATTTCAGATATAGTTGCCGATTGGCATTTTAAAATATGTGCCGATAGGCATTTCAGATATAGAAGCCGATAGGTATTTCAAATATAGGTGTCGATAGGCATTTCAGATATGTTTGCCGATAGGCATCTCAAATATTGGTGCTAATAATCATTTCATCTTTAGTTTCCGATAGGCATTTTAAATATAGGTGCCGACAGGCATTTCAGATACAGAAGCCGATAGGCATTTCAAATATAGGTGCCGATAGGCATTCCAGATATGGTTGCCGATAGGCATTTCAAATATAGGTGCTGATAGGCATTTCAGATGTAGTTTTCGATAGGCATTTCAAAAATAGGTGCCGATAGGCATTTCAGATATAGGTGCCGAAAGGCATTTGAGATATAGTTGCCGATTGGCATTTTAAAAATAGGTGCCGATAGGCATTTCAGATATAGAAGCCGATAGGCATTTCCAATATAGGTGCCGATAGGCATTCCAGATATGGTTGCCGATAGGCATTTCAAATATAGGTGCTGATAGGCATTTCAGATGTAGTTTCCTGATAGGCATTTCAAAAATAGGTACCGATAGGCATTTCAGGTATAGGTGCCTATAGGCATTTCAGATATAGTTGCCAATTGGCATTTTAAAAGTAGGTGCCGATAGGCATTTCAGATATAGAAGCCGATAGGCATTTCAAATATAGGTGCCGATAAGCATTACAGATATGGTTGCCGATAGGCATTTCAAATATAGGTGCTGATAGGTATTTCAGATGTAGTTTCCGATAGGCATTTCAAAAATTGGTGCCGATAGGCATTTCAGATATAGGTGCCGATAGGCATTTCAGATATAGTTGCCGATTGGCATTTTAAAAATAGGTGCCTATAGGCATTTCAGATATAGAAGCCGATAGGTATTTCAAATATAGGTGTCGATAGGCATTTCAGATATGGTTGCCGATAGGCATTTCAAATATAGGTGCTGACAGGCATTTCAGATGTAGTTTCCTGATAGGAATTTCAAAAATAGGTGCCGATAGGCATTTCAGATATAGGTGCCTATAGGCATTTCAGATATAGTTGCCGATTGACATTTTAAAAGTTGGTGTCGATAGGCATTTCAGATATAGAAGCCGATAGGCATTTCAAATATAGGTGCCGATAAGCATTACAGATATGGTTGCCGATAGGCATTTCAAATATAGGTGCCGATAGGCATTTCAGATATAGTTGCCGATTGGCATTTTAAAAATAGGTGCCGATAGGCATTTTAGATGTAGTTTCGGATAGGCATTTCAAAAATAGGTGCCGATGGGCATTTCAGATATAGGTGCCGATAGGCATATCAGATATAGTTGCCGATAGGCATTTAAAATATAGGTGCCGATAGGCATTTCAATTATAGGTGTCGATAGGCATTTCAGATATAAATGCCGAAAGGCATTTCAGATATAGGTGCCGATAGGCATTTCTGATGTGGTTGCCGATAGGCATTTCAAATATAGGTGTTGATAGGCATTTCAGATGTAGTTTCCGATAGGCATTTCAAAAATAGGTGCCGATAGGCATTTCAGATATAGGTGCCGATAGGCATTTCAGATATAGTTGCCGATTGGCATTTTAAAAATAGGTGCCGATAGGCATTTCAGATATAGAAGCCGATAGGCATTTCAAATATAGGTGCCGATAGGCATTCCAAATATGGTTGCCGATAGGCATTTCAAATATAGGTGCTGATAGGCATTTCAGATGTAGTTTCCGATAGGCATTTCAAAAATTGGTGCCGATAGGCATTTCAGATATAGGTGCCGATAAGCATTTAAGATATAGTTGCCGATTGGCATTTAAAAAATAGGTGCCGATAGGCATTTCAGATATAAAAGCCGATAGGTATTTCAAATATAGGTGTCGATAGGCATTTCAGATATGGTTGCCGATTGGCATTTTAAAAATAGGTGCCGATAGGCATTTCAGATATAGAAGCCTATGGTATTTCAAATATAGGTGTCGATAGGCATTTCAGATATGGTTGCCGATAGGCATTTCAAATATAGGTGCTAATAGGCATTTCAGATGTAGTTTCCGATAGGCATTTCAAAAACGGGTGCCGATAGGCATTTCAGATATAGGTGCCGATAGGCATTTCAGATATAGGAGCCGATAGGCATTTCATATATAGTTGCCGATTGGCATTTTAAAAATAGGTGCCGATAGGCATTTTAGATGTAGTTTCCGATAGGCATTTCAAAAATAGGTGCCGATAGGCATTTCAGATATAGGTGCCGATAGGCATATCAGATATAGTTGCCGATAGGCATTTAAAATATAAGTGCCGATAGGCATTTCAAATATAGGTGTCGATAGGCATTTCAGATATAAATGCCGAATGGCATTTCAGATATAGGTGCCGATAGGCATTTCTGATGTGGTTGCCGATAGGCATTTCAAATATAAGTGCTGATAGGCATTTCAGATGTAGTTTCCGATAGGCATTTCAAAAATAGGTGCCGATAAGCATTTCAGATATAGGTGCCGATAGGCATTTCAGATATAGTTACCGATTGGCATTTTAAAAATAGGTGCCGATAGGCATTTCAGATATAGAAGCCAATAGGCATTTCAAATATAGGTGCCGATAGGCATTCCAGATATGGTTGCCGATAGGCATTTCAAATATAGGTGCTGATAGGCGTTTCAGATGTAGTTTCCGATAGGCATTTCAAAAATTGGTGCCGATAGGCATTTCAGATATAGGTGCCGATAGGCATTTCAGATATAGTTGCCGATTGGCATTTTAAAAACAGGTGCCGATAGGCATTTTAGATTTAGAAGCCGATAGGTATTTCAAATATAGGTGTCGATAGGCATTTCAGATATGGTTGTCGATAGGCATTTCAAATATAGGAGCAGATAGGCATTTCAGATGTAGTTTCCGAAAGGCATTTTAAAAATAGGTGCCGATAGGCATTTCAGATATAGAAGCCGATAGGTATTTCAAATATAGGTGTCGATAGGCATTTCAGATATGGTTGCCGATAGGCATTTCAAATATTGGTGCTGATAGGCATTTCAGATGTAGTTTCCGATAGGCATTTCAAAAATAGATGCCGATAGGCATTTCAGATATAGGTGCCGATAGGCATTTCAGATATATTTGCCGATTGGCATTTTAAAAATAGGTGCCGATAGGGATTTAAGATATAGAAGCCGTTAGACATTTCAAATATAGGTGCCGATAGGCATTTCAAATATAGGTGTCGATAGGCATTTCAGATATAAATGCCGAAAGGCATTTCAGATATAGGTGCCGATAGGCATTTCTGATGTGGTTGCCGATAGGCATTTCAAATATAGGTGCTGATAGGCATTTGTGATGTAGTTTCCGATAGGCATTTCAAAAATAGGTGCCGATAGGCATTTCAGATATAGGTGCCGATAGGCATTTCAGATATAGTTGCCGATTGGCATTTTAAAAATAGGGGCCGATAGGCATTTCAGATATAGAAGCCGATAGGCATTTCAAATATAGGTGCCGATAGGCATTCCAGATATGGTTGCCGATAGGCATTTCAAATATAGGTGCTGATAGGCATTTCAGATGTAGTCTCCGATAGGCATTTCAAAAATAGGTGCCGATAGGCATTTTAGATATAGGTGCCGATAGGCATTTCAGATATAGATGCCAATTGGCATTTTGAAAATAGGTGCCGATAGGTATTTCAGATATAAGAGCCGATAGGCATTTCAAATATAGGTGCCGATAGGCATTCCAGATATGGTTGCCGATAGGCATTTCAAATATAGGTGCTGATAGGCATTTTAAATGTAGTTTCCGATAGGCATTTCAAAAATTGATGCCGATAGGCATTTCAGATATAGGTGCCGATAGGCATTTCAGATATAGTTGCCGATTGGCATTTTAAAAACAGGTGCCGATAGGCATTTCAGATATAGTTGCCAATTGGCATTTTAAAAATAGGTGTCGATAGGCATTTCAGATATAGAAGCCGATAGGCATTTCAAATATACGTGCCGATAGGCATTCCAGATATGGTTGCCGATAGGCATTTTAAATATAGGTGCTGATAGGCATTTCAGATGTAGTTTCCGATAGGCATTTCAAAAATTGGTGCCAATAGGCATTTCAGATATAGGTGCCGATAGGCATTTTAGATATAGTTGCCGATTGGCATTTTAAAAATAGGTGCCGATAGGCATTTCAGATATAGAAGCCGATAGGTATTTCAAATATAGGTGTCGATAGGCATTTCAGATATGGTTGCCGATATGCACTTCAATTATAGGTGCTGATAGGCATTTCAGATGTAGTTTCCGATAGGCATTTCTAAAATAGGTCCCGATAGGCATTTCAGATATAGGTGCCGATAAGCATTTCAGATATAGTTGCCGATTGGCATTTTAAAAATAGGTGCCGATAGGCATTTTAGATGTAGTTTCCGATTGGCATTTCAAAAATAGATGCCGATAGGCATTTCAGATATAGGTGCCGATAGGCATATCAGATATAGTTGCCGATAGGCATTTAAAATATAGGTGCCGATAGGCATTTCAAATATAGGTGTCGATAGGCATTTCAGATATAAATGCCGAAAGGCATTTCAGATATAGGTGCCGACAGGCATTTCTGATGTGGATGCCGATAGGCATTTCAAATATAGGTGCCGATAGGCATTTCAGATATAGGTGCCGATAGGCACTTCAGATATAGTTGCCGATTGGCATTTTAAAAATGGGTGCCGATAGGCATTTCAGATATAGAAGCCGATAGGTATTTCAAATATAGGTGTCGATAGGCATTTCAGATATGGTTGCCGATAGGCATTTCAAATATAGGTGCTGATAGGCATTTCAGATGTAGTTTCCGATAGGCATTTCAAAAATAAGTGCCGATAGGCATTTCAGATATAGGTGCCGATAGGTATTTCAGATATAGTTGCCGATTGGCATTTTAAAAATAAGTGTCGATAGGCATTTCAGATATAGATGCCGATAGGCATTTCAAATATAGGTGCCGATAGGCATTCCAGATATGGTTGCCGATAGGCATTTCAAATATAGGTGCTGATAGGCATTCCAGATGTAGTTTCCGATAGGTATTTCAGATATAGGTGCCGATAGGCATTCCAAATATGGTTGCCGATAGGCATTTCAAATATAGGTGCTGATAGGCATTTCAGATGTAGTTTCCGATAGGCATTTCAAAAATAGGTGCCGATAGGCATTTCAGATATAGGTGCCGATAGGCATTTCAGATATAGTTGCCGATTGGCATTTTAAAAACAGGTGCCGATAGGCATTTCAGATATAGTTGCCAATTGGCATTTTAAAAATAGGTGTCGATAGGCATTTCAGATATAGAAGCCGATAGGCATTTCAAATATAGGTGTCGATAGGCATTTCAGATATGGTGTCCGATATGCACTTCAAATATAGGTGATGATAGGCATTTCAGATATAGGTGTCGATAGGCGTTTCAGATATAGGTGTCGATAGGCATTTCAGATATAGGTGTCGATAGGCATTTCAGATAAAGGTGCCGATAGGCATTTCAGATATAGTTGCCGATTGGCATTTTAAAAATAGGTGCCGATAGGCATTTCAGATATAGAAGCCGATAGGCATTTCAAATATAGGTGCCGATAGGCGTTCCAGATATGGTTGCTGATAGGCATTTCAAATATAGGTGCTGATAGGCATTTCAGATGTAGTTTCCGAGGGGCATTTCAAAAATAGGTGTCAATAGGAATTTCAGATATAGGTGTCGATAGGCATTTCAGATATAGGTGTCGATAGGCATTTCAGATATAGGTGTCGATAGGCATTTCAGATATAGGTGTCGATAGGCATTTCAGATATAGGTGCCGATAGGCATTTCAGATATAGTTGCCGATTGGCAATTTAAAAATAGGTGCCGATAGGCATTTCAGATATAGAAACCGATAGGCATTTCAAATATAGGTGCCGATAGGCATTTCAGATATAGTTGCCGATTGGCATTTTAAAAATAGGTGCCGATAGGCATTTCAGATATAGAAGCCGATAGGCATTTCAAATATAGGTGCCGATAGGCATTCCAGATATGGTTGCCGATAGGCATTTCAAATATAGGTGCTGATAATCATTTTAGATGTAGTTTCCGATAGGCATTTCAAAAATAGGTGTCGATAGGCATTTCAGATATAGGTGTCGATAGGCATTTCAGATATAGGTGTCGATAGGCATTTCAGATATAGGTGTCGATAGGCATTTCAGATATAGGTGTCGATAGGCATTTCAGATATAGGTGTCGATAGTCATTTCAGATATAGGTGTCGATAGGCATTTCAGATATAGGTGTCGATGGGCATTTCAGATATAGGTGTCGATAGGCATTTCAGATATAGGTGCCGATAGGCATTTCAGATATAGTTGCCGATTGGCATTTTAAAAATAGGTGCCGATAGGCATTTCAGATATAGAAGCCGATAGGCATTTCAAATATAGGTGCCGATAGGCTTTCCAGATATGGTTGCCGATAGGCATTTCAAATATAGGTGCTGATAGGCATTTCAGATGTAGTTTCCGATAGGCATTTCAAAAATAGGTGTCGATATGCATTTCAGATATAGGTGTCAATAGGCATTTCAGATATAGGTGTCGATAGGCATTTCAGATATAGGTGTCGATAGGCATTTCAGATATAGGTGTCGACAGGCATTTCAGATATAGGTGTCGATAGGCATTTCAGATATAGGTGTCGATAGGCATTTCAGATATAGGTGCCGATAGGCATTTCAGATATAGTTGCCGATTGGCATTTTAAAAATAGGTGCCGATAGGCATTTCAGATATAGAAGCCGATAGGCATTTCAAATATAGGTGCCGATAGGCATTCCAGATATGGTTCCCGATAGGCATTTCAAATATAGGTGCTGATAGGCATTTCAGATGTAGTTTCCGATAGGCATTTCAAAAATAGGTGTCGATAGGCATTTCAGATATAGGTGTCGATAGGCATTTCAGATATAGGTGTCGATCGGCATTTCAGATATAGGTGTCGATAGGCATTTCAGATATAGGTGTCGATAGGCATTTCAGATATAGGTGTCGATAGGCATTTCAGATATAGGTGTCGATAGGCATTTCAGATATAGGTGCCGATAGGCATTTTAGATATAGTTGCCGATTGGCATTTTAAAAATAGGTGCCGATAGGCATTTCAGATATAGAAGCCGATAGGCATTTCAAATATAGGTGCCGATAGGCATTCCAGATATGGTTGCCGATAGGCATTTCAAATATAGGTGCTGATAGGCATTTCAGATGTAGTTTCCGATAGGCATTTCAAAAATAGGTGTCGATAGGCATTTCTGATATAGGTGTCGATAGGCATTTCAGATATAGGTGTCGATAGGCATTTCAGATATAGGTGTCGATAGGCATTTCAGATATAGGTGTCGATAGGCATTTCAGATACAGGTGTCGATAGGCATTTCAGATATAGGTGTCGATAGGCATTTCAGATATAGGTGTCGACTGGCATTTCAGATATAGGTGTCGATAGGCATTTCAGATATAGGTGCCGATAGGCATTTCAGATATAGTTGCCGATTGGCATTTTAAAAATAGGTGCCGATAGGCATTTCAGATATAGAAGCCGATAGGCATTTCAAATATAGGTGCCGATAGGCATTCCAGATATGGTTGCCGATAGGCATTTCAAATATAGGTGCTGATATTCATTTCAGATGTAGTTTCCGATAGGCATTTCAAAAATAGGTGTCGATAGGCATTTCAGATATAGGTGTCGATAGGCATTTCAGATATAGGTGTCGATAGGCATTTCAGATATAGGTGTCGATAGGCATTTCAGATATAGGTGTCGATAGGCATTTCAGATATAGGTGTCGATAGGCACTTCAGATATAGGTGTCGATAGGCATTTCAGATATAGGTGTCGATAGGCATTTCAGATATAGGTGTCGATAGGCATTTCAGATATAGGTGCCGATAGGCATTTCAGATATAGTTGCCGATTGGCATTTTAAAAATAGGTGCCGATAGGCATTTCAGATATAGAAGCCGATAGGCATTTCAAATATAGGTGCCGATAGGCATTCCAGATATGGTTGCCGATAGGCATTTCAAATACAGGTGCTGATAGGCATTTCAGATGTAGTTTCCGATAGGCATTTCAAAAATAGGTGTCGATAGGCATTTCAGATATAGGTGTCGATAGGCATTTCAGATATAGGTGTCGATAGGCATTTCAGATATAGGTGTCGATAGGCATTTCAGATATAGGTGTCGATAGGCATTTCAGATATAGGTGTCGATAGGCATTTCAGATATAGGTGTCGATAGGCATTTCAGAAATAGGTGTCAAAAGGCATTTCAGATATAGGTGTCGATAGGCATTTCAGATATAGGTGTCGATAGGCATTTCAGATATAGGTGCCGAAAGGTATTTCAGATATAGTTGCCGATTGGCATTTTAAAAATAGGTGCCGATAGGCATTTCAGATATAGAAGCCGATAGGCATTTCAAATATAGGTGCCGATAGGCATTCCAGATATGGTTGCCGATAGGCATTTTAAATATAGGTGCTGATAGGCATTTCAGATGTAGTTTCCGATAGGCATTTCAAAAATAGGTGTCGATAGGCATTTTAGATATAGGTGTCGATAGGCATTTCAGATATAGGTGTCGATAGGCATTTCAGATATAGGTGTCGATAGGCATTTCAGATATAGGTGTCGATAGGCATTTCAGATATAGGTGTCGATAGGCATTTCAGATATAGGTGTCGATAGGCATTTCAGATATAGGTGTCGATAGGCATTTCAGATATAGGTGTCGATAGGCATTTCAGATATGGTTGCCGATAGGCATTTCAAATATAGGTGCTGATAGGCATTTCAAATGTAGTTTCCGATAGGCATTTCAAAAATTGGTGCTGATAGGCATTTCAGATATAGGTGCTGATAGGCATTTCAGATATAGTTGCCGATAGGCATTTTAAAAATAGGTGTCGATAGGCAATTCAGATATAGAAGCCGATAGGCATTTCAAATATAGGTGCCGATAGGCATTCCAGATATGGTTGCCGATAGGCATTTCAAATATAGATGCTGATAGGCATTCCAGATATAGTTTCCGATAGGCATTTCAAAAAATGGTGCCGATAGGCATTTCAGATATAGAAGCTGGTAGGTATTTCAAATATAGGTGTCGATAGGCATTTCAGATATGATTGCCGATAGGCATTTCAAATATAGGTGCTGATAGGCATTTCAGATATAGTTGCCGATTGGCATTTAAAAAATAGGTGCCGATAGGCATTTAAGATGTAGTTTCCGATAGGCATTTCAAAAATAGGTACCGATAGGCATTTCAGATATAGGTGCCGAAAAGTATTTTAAAAATAGGTGCCGATAGGCATTTTAGATGTAGTTTCCGATAAACATTTCAAAAATAGGTGCCGATAGGCATTATAGATAAAGGTGCCGATAGGCATTTCAGATATAGTTGCCGATTGGCATTTTAAAAAAAGGTGCCGATAGGCATTTTAGATGTAGTTTCCGATAGGCATTTCAAAAATAGCTACCGATAGGCATTTCAGATATAGATGCCGATATGCATTTCAGATATAGTTACCGATTGGCATTTTAAAAATAGGTGTCGATAGGCATTTCAGATATAGAATCCGATAGGCATTTCAAATATAGGTGCTGATAGGCATTTCAGATGTAGTTTCCGATAGGCATTTCAAAAATTGGTGCCGATAGGCATTTCTGATATAGGTGCCGATAGGCATTTCAGATATTGTTGCCTATTGGCATTTTTAAAATAGGTGCCGATAGGCATTTCAGATATAGAAGCCGATAGGTATTTCAAATATAGGTGTCGATAGGCATTTCAGATATGGTTGCCGATAGGCATTTCAAATATAGGTGCTGAGAGGCATTTCAGATGTAGTTTCCGATAGGCATTTCAAAAATTGGTGCCCATAGGCATTTCAGATATAGGTGCCGATAGGCATTTCAGATATAGTTGCCGATTGGCATTTTAAAAATAGGTGCCGATAGGCTTTTCAAATATAGAAGCTGATAGGCATTTCAAATATATGTGCCGATAGGCATTCCAGATATGGTTGCCGATAGGCATTTCAAATATAGGTGCTGATAGGGCATTTTAGATGTAGTTTTCGATAGGCATTTCAAAAATAGGTGCCGATAGGCATTTCAGATATAGGTGCCGATAGGCATTTCAGATATAGTTGCCGATTGGCATTTTAAAAATAGGTGCCGATAGGCATTTTAGATGTAGTTTCCGATAGGCATTTCAAAAATAGGTGACGATAGGCATTTCAGATATAGGTGCCGATAGGCATATCAGATATAGTTGCCGATAGGCATTTAAAATATAGGTGCCGATAGGCATTACAAATATAGCTGTCGATAGGCATTTCAGATATAAATGCCGAAAGGCATTTCAGATATAGGTGCCGATAGGCATTTGTGATGTGGTTGCCGATAGGCATTTCAAATATAGGTGCTGATAAGCATTTCAGATGTAGTTTGCCGATAGGCATTTCAAAACTAGGTGCCGATAGGCATATCAGATATAGGTGCCGATAGGCATTTTAGATATAGATGCCGATTGGCATTTTAAAAATAGGTGCCGATAGGCATTTCAGATATAGAAGCCGATAGGCATTTCAAATATAGGTGCCGATAGGCATTCCAGATATGGTTGCCGATAGGCATTTCAAATATATGATAGGCATTTATATGATAGGCATTTCAGATGTAGTTTCCGATAGGCTTTTCAAAAATTGGTGCCGATAGGCATTTCAGATATATGTGCCGATAGGCATTTCAGATATAGTTGCCGATTGGCATTTTAAAATATGTGCCGATAGGCATTTCAGATATAGAAGCCGATAGGTATTTCAAATATAGGTGTCGATAGGCATTTCAGATATGTTTGCCGATAGGCATCTCAAATATTGGTGCTAATAATCATTTCATCTTTAGTTTCCGATAGGCATTTTAAATATAGGTGCCGACAGGCATTTCAGATACAGAAGCCGATAGGCATTTCAAATATAGGTGCCGATAGGCATTCCAGATATGGTTGCCGATAGGCATTTCAAATATAGGTGCTGATAGGCATTTCAGATGTAGTTTTCGATAGGCATTTCAAAAATAGGTGCCGATAGGCATTTCAGATATAGGTGCCGAAAGGCATTTGAGATATAGTTGCCGATTGGCATTTTAAAAATAGGTGCCGATAGGCATTTCAGATATAGAAGCCGATAGGCATTTCAAATATAGGTGCCGATAGGCATTCCAGATATGGTTGCCGATAGGCATTTCAAATATAGGTGCTGATAGGCATTTCAGATGTAGTTTCCTGATAGGCATTTCAAAAATAGGTACCGATAGGCATTTCAGGTATAGGTGCCTATAGGCATTTCAGATATAGTTGCCAATTGGCATTTTAAAAGTAGGTGCCGATAGGCATTTCAGATATAGAAGCCGATAGGCATTTCAAATATAGGTGCCGATAAGCATTACAGATATGGTTGCCGATAGGCATTTCAAATATAGGTGCTGATAGGTATTTCAGATGTAGTTTCCGATAGGCATTTCAAAAATTGGTGCCGATAGGCATTTCAGATATAGGTGCCGATAGGCATTTCAGATATAGTTGCCGATTGGCATTTTAAAAATAGGTGCCTATAGGCATTTCAGATATAGAAGCCGATAGGTATTTCAAATATAGGTGTCGATAGGCATTTCAGATATGGTTGCCGATAGGCATTTCAAATATAGGTGCTGACAGGCATTTCAGATGTAGTTTCCTGATAGGAATTTCAAAAATAGGTGCCGAAAGGCATTTCAGATATAGGTGCCTATAGGCATTTCAGATATAGTTGCCGATTGACATTTTAAAAGTTGGTGTCGATAGGCATTTCAGATATAGAAGCCGATAGGCATTTCAAATATAGGTGCCGATAAGCATTACAGATATGGTTGCCGATAGGCATTTCAAATATAGGTGCCGATAGGCATTTCAGATATAGTTGCCGATTGGCATTTTAAAAATAGGTGCCGATAGGCATTTTAGATGTAGTTTCGGATAGGCATTTCAAAAATAGGTGCCGATGGGCATTTCAGATATAGGTGCCGATAGGCATATCAGATATAGTTGCCGATAGGCATTTAAAATATAGGTGCCGATAGGCATTTCAATTATAGGTGTCGATAGGCATTTCAGATATAAATGCCGAAAGGCATTTCAGATATAGGTGCCGATAGGCATTTCTGATGTGGTTGCCGATAGGCATTTCAAATATAGGTGTTGATAGGCATTTCAGATGTAGTTTCCGATAGGCATTTCAAAAATAGGTGCCGATAGGCATTTCAGATATAGGTGCCGATAGGCATTTCAGATATAGTTGCCGATTGGCATTTTAAAAATAGGTGCCGATAGGCATTTCAGATATAGAAGCCGATAGGCATTTCAAATATAGGTGCCGATAGGCATTCCAAATATGGTTGCCGATAGGCATTTCAAATATAGGTGCTGATAGGCATTTCAGATGTAGTTTCCGATAGGCATTTCAAAAATTGGTGCCGATAGGCATTTCAGATATAGGTGCCGATAAGCATTTAAGATATAGTTGCCGATTGGCATTTAAAAAATAGGTGCCGATAGGCATTTCAGATATAAAAGCCGATAGGTATTTCAAATATAGGTGTCGATAGGCATTTCAGATATGGTTGCCGATTGGCATTTTAAAAATAGGTGCCGATAGGCATTTCAGATATAGAAGCCTATGGTATTTCAAATATAGGTGTCGATAGGCATTTCAGATATGGTTGCCGATAGGCATTTCAAATATAGGTGCTAATAGGCATTTCAGATGTAGTTTCCGATAGGCATTTCAAAAACGGGTGCCGATAGGCATTTCAGATATAGGTGCCGATAGGCATTTCAGATATAGGAGCCGATAGGCATTTCATATATAGTTGCCGATTGGCATTTTAAAAATAGGTGCCGATAGGCATTTTAGATGTAGTTTCCGATAGGCATTTCAAAAATAGGTGCCGATAGGCATTTCAGATATAGGTGCCGATAGGCATATCAGATATAGTTGCCGATAGGCATTTAAAATATAAGTGCCGATAGGCATTTCAAATATAGGTGTCGATAGGCATTTCAGATATAAATGCCGAATGGCATTTCAGATATAGGTGCCGATAGGCATTTCTGATGTGGTTGCCGATAGGCATTTCAAATATAAGTGCTGATAGGCATTTCAGATGTAGTTTCCGATAGGCATTTCAAAAATAGGTGCCGATAAGCATTTCAGATATAGGTGCCGATAGGCATTTCAGATATAGTTACCGATTGGCATTTTAAAAATAGGTGCCGATAGGCATTTCAGATATAGAAGCCAATAGGCATTTCAAATATAGGTGCCGATAGGCATTCCAGATATGGTTGCCGATAGGCATTTCAAATATAGGTGCTGATAGGCGTTTCAGATGTAGTTTCCGATAGGCATTTCAAAAATTGGTGCCGATAGGCATTTCAGATATAGGTGCCGATAGGCATTTCAGATATAGTTGCCGATTGGCATTTTAAAAACAGGTGCCGATAGGCATTTTAGATTTAGAAGCCGATAGGTATTTCAAATATAGGTGTCGATAGGCATTTCAGATATGGTTGTCGATAGGCATTTCAAATATAGGAGCAGATAGGCATTTCAGATGTAGTTTCCGAAAGGCATTTTAAAAATAGGTGCCGATAGGCATTTCAGATATAGAAGCCGATAGGTATTTCAAATATAGGTGTCGATAGGCATTTCAGATATGGTTGCCGATAGGCATTTCAAATATTGGTGCTGATAGGCATTTCAGATGTAGTTTCCGATAGGCATTTCAAAAATAGATGCCGATAGGCATTTCAGATATAGGTGCCGATAGGCATTTCAGATATATTTGCCGATTGGCATTTTAAAAATAGGTGCCGATAGGGATTTAAGATATAGAAGCCGTTAGACATTTCAAATATAGCTGCCGATAGGCATTTCAAATATAGGTGTCGATAGGCATTTCAGATATAAATGCCGAAAGGCATTTCAGATATAGGTGCCGATAGGCATTTCTGATGTGGTTGCCGATAGGCATTTCAAATATAGGTGCTGATAGGCATTTGTGATGTAGTTTCCGATAGGCATTTCAAAAATAGGTGCCGATAGGCATTTCAGATATAGGTGCCGATAGGCATTTCAGATATAGTTGCCGATTGGCATTTTAAAAATAGGGGCCGATAGGCATTTCAGATATAGAAGCCGATAGGCATTTCAAATATAGGTGCCGATAGGCATTCCAGATATGGTTGCCGATAGGCATTTCAAATATAGGTGCTGATAGGCATTTCAGATGTAGTTTCCGATAGGCATTTCAAAAATAGGTGCCGATAGGCATTTTAGATATAGGTGCCGATAGGCATTTCAGATATAGATGCCAATTGGCATTTTGAAAATAGGTGCCGATAGGTATTTCAGATATAAGAGCCGATAGGCATTTCAAATATAGGTGCCGATAGGCATTCCAGATATGGTTGCCGATAGGCATTTCAAATATAGGTGCTGATAGGCATTTTAAATGTAGTTTCCGATAGGCATTTCAAAAATTGATGCCGATAGGCATTTCAGATATAGGTGCCGATAGGCATTTCAGATATAGTTGCCGATTGGCATTTTAAAAACAGGTGCCGATAGGCATTTCAGATATAGTTGCCAATTGGCATTTTAAAAATAGGTGTCGATAGGCATTTCAGATATAGAAGCCGATAGGCATTTCAAATATACGTGCCGATAGGCATTCCAGATATGGTTGCCGATAGGCATTTTAAATATAGGTGCTGATAGGCATTTCAGATGTAGTTTCCGATAGGCATTTCAAAAATTGGTGCCAATAGGCATTTCAGATATAGGTGCCGATAGGCATTTTAGATATAGTTGCCGATTGGCATTTTAAAAATAGGTGCCGATAGGCATTTCAGATATAGAAGCCGATAGGTATTTCAAATATAGGTGTCGATAGGCATTTCAGATATGGTTGCCGATATGCACTTCAATTATAGGTGCTGATAGGCATTTCAGATGTAGTTTCCGATAGGCATTTCTAAAATAGGTCCCGATAGGCATTTCAGATATAGGTGCCGATAAGCATTTCAGATATAGTTGCCGATTGGCATTTTAAAAATAGGTGCCGATAGGCATTTTAGATGTAGTTTCCGATTGGCATTTCAAAAATAGATGCCGATAGGCATTTCAGATATAGGTGCCGATAGGCATATCAGATATAGTTGCCGATAGGCATTTAAAATATAGGTGCCGATAGGCATTTCAAATATAGGTGTCGATAGGCATTTCAGATATAAATGCCGAAAGGCATTTCAGATATAGGTGCCGACAGGCATTTCTGATGTGGATGCCGATAGGCATTTCAAATATAGGTGCCGATAGGCATTTCAGATATAGGTGCCGATAGGCACTTCAGATATAGTTGCCGATTGGCATTTTAAAAATGGGTGCCGATAGGCATTTCAGATATAGAAGCCGATAGGTATTTCAAATATAGGTGTCGATAGGCATTTCAGATATGGTTGCCGATAGGCATTTCAAATATAGGTGCTGATAGGCATTTCAGATGTAGTTTCCGATAGGCATTTCAAAAATAAGTGCCGATAGGCATTTCAGATATAGGTGCCGATAGGTATTTCAGATATAGTTGCCGATTGGCATTTTAAAAATAAGTGTCGATAGGCATTTCAGATATAGATGCCGATAGGCATTTTAAATATAGGTGCCGATAGGCATTCCAGATATGGTTGCCGATAGGCATTTCAAATATAGGTGCTGATAGGCATTCCAGATGTAGTTTCCGATAGGTATTTCAGATATAGGTGCCGATAGGCATTCCAAATATGGTTGCCGATAGGCATTTCAAATATAGGTGCTGATAGGCATTTCAGATGTAGTTTCCGATAGGCATTTCAAAAATAGGTGCCGATAGGCATTTCAGATATAGGTGCCGATAGGCATTTCAGATATAGTTGCCGATTGGCATTTTAAAAACAGGTGCCGATAGGCATTTCAGATATAGTTGCCAATTGGCATTTTAAAAATAGGTGTCGATAGGCATTTCAGATATAGAAGCCGATAGGCATTTCAAATATAGGTGTCGATAGGCATTTCAGATATGGTGTCCGATATGCACTTCAAATATAGGTGATGATAGGCATTTCAGATATAGGTGTCGATAGGCGTTTCAGATATAGGTGTCGATAGGCATTTCAGATATAGGTGTCGATAGGCATTTCAGATATAGGTGCCGATAGGCATTTCAGATATAGTTGCCGATTGGCATTTTAAAAATAGGTGCCGATAGGCATTTCAGATATAGAAGCCGATAGGCATTTCAAATATAGGTGCCGATAGGCGTTCCAGATATGGTTGCTGATAGGCATTTCAAATATAGGTGCTGATAGGCATTTCAGATGTAGTTTCCGAGGGGCATTTCAAAAATAGGTGTCAATAGGAATTTCAGATATAGGTG
The DNA here is from genome assembly GCA_034508555.1 of Venustoraphidia nigricollis. Taxonomy (NCBI): domain Eukaryota; kingdom Metazoa; phylum Arthropoda; class Insecta; order Raphidioptera; family Raphidiidae; genus Venustoraphidia; species Venustoraphidia nigricollis. Next base: position 44,405 of record JAVRKA010000207.1, on the reverse strand, counting down.
TCGATAGGCATTTCAGATATAGGTGTCGATAGGCATTTCAGATATAGGTGTCGATAGGCTTTTCAGATATAGGTGTCGATAGGCATTTCAGATATAGGTGTCGATAGGCATTTCAGATATAGGTGTCGATAGGCATTTCAGATATAGGTGTCGATAGGCATTTCAGATATAGGTGCCGATAGGCATTTTAGATATAGTTGCCGATTGGCAATTTAAAAATAGGTGCCGATAGGCATTTCAGATATAGAAACCGATAGGCATTTCAAATATAGGTGCCGATAGGCATTTCAGATATAGTTGCCGATTGGCATTTTAAAAATAGGTGCCGATAGGCATTTCAGATATAGAAGCCGATAGGCATTTCAAATATAGGTGCCGATAGGCATTCCAGATATGGTTGCCGATAGGCATTTCAAATATAGGTGCTGATAATCATTTTAGATGTAGTTTCCGATAGGCATTTCAAAAATAGGTGTCGATAGGCATTTCAGATATAGGTGTCGATAGGCATTTCAGATATAGGTGTCGATAGGCATTTCAGATATAGGTGTCGATAGGCATTTCAGATATAGGTGTCGATAGGCATTTCAGATATAGGTGTCGATAGTCATTTCAGATATAGGTGTCGATAGGCATTTCAGATATAGGTGTCGATGGGCATTTCAGATATAGGTGTCGATAGGCATTTCAGATATAGGTGCCGATAGGCATTTCAGATATAGTTGCCGATTGGCATTTTAAAAATAGGTGCCGATAGGCATTTCAGATATAGAAGCCGATAGGCATTTCAAATATAGGTGCCGATAGGCTTTCCAGATATGGTTGCCGATAGGCATTTCAAATATAGGTGCTGATAGGCATTTCAGATGTAGTTTCCGATAGGCATTTCAAAAATAGGTGTCGATATGCATTTCAGATATAGGTGTCAATAGGCATTTCAGATATAGGTGTCGATAGGCATTTCAGATATAGGTGTCGATAGGCATTTCAGATATAGGTGTCGACAGGCATTTCAGATATAGGTGTCGATAGGCATTTCAGATATAGGTGTCGATAGGCATTTCAGATATAGGTGCCGATAGGCATTTCAGATATAGTTGCCGATTGGCATTTTAAAAATAGGTGCCGATAGGCATTTCAGATATAGAAGCCGATAGGCATTTCAAATATAGGTGCCGATAGGCATTCCAGATATGGTTCCCGATAGGCATTTCAAATATAGGTGCTGATAGGCATTTCAGATGTAGTTTCCGATAGGCATTTCAAAAATAGGTGTCGATAGGCATTTCAGATATAGGTGTCGATAGGCATTTCAGATATAGGTGTCGATCGGCATTTCAGATATAGGTGTCGATAGGCATTTCAGATATAGGTGTCGATAGGCATTTCAGATATAGGTGTCGATAGGCATTTCAGATATAGGTGTCGATAGGCATTTCAGATATAGGTGCCGATAGGCATTTTAGATATAGTTGCCGATTGGCATTTTAAAAATAGGTGCCGATAGGCATTTCAGATATAGAAGCCGATAGGCATTTCAAATATAGGTGCCGATAGGCATTCCAGATATGGTTGCCGATAGGCATTTCAAATATAGGTGTTGATAGGCATTTCAGATGTAGTTTCCGATAGGCATTTCAAAAATAGGTGTCGATAGGCATTTCTGATATAGGTGTCGATAGGCATTTCAGATATAGGTGTCGATAGGCATTTCAGATATAGGTGTCGATAGGCATTTCAGATATAGGTGTCGATAGGCATTTCAGATACAGGTGTCGATAGGCATTTCAGATATAGGTGTCGATAGGCATTTCAGATATAGGTGTCGACTGGCATTTCAGATATAGGTGTCGATAGGCATTTCAGATATAGGTGCCGATAGGCATTTCAGATATAGTTGCCGATTGGCATTTTAAAAATAGGTGCCGATAGGCATTTCAGATATAGAAGCCGATAGGCATTTCAAATATAGGTGCCGATAGGCATTCCAGATATGGTTGCCGATAGGCATTTCAAATATAGGTGCTGATATTCATTTCAGATGTAGTTTCCGATAGGCATTTCAAAAATAGGTGTCGATAGGCATTTCAGATATAGGTGTCGATAGGCATTTCAGATATAGGTGTCGATAGGCATTTCAGATATAGGTGTCGATAGGCATTTCAGATATAGGTGTCGATAGGCATTTCAGATATAGGTGTCGATAGGCACTTCAGATATAGGTGTCGATAGGCATTTCAGATATAGGTGTCGATAGGCATTTCAGATATAGGTGTCGATAGGCATTTCAGATATAGGTGCCGATAGGCATTTCAGATATAGTTGCCGATTGGCATTTTAAAAATAGGTGCCGATAGGCATTTCAGATATAGAAGCCGATAGGCATTTCAAATATAGGTGCCGATAGGCATTCCAGATATGGTTGCCGATAGGCATTTCAAATACAGGTGCTGATAGGCATTTCAGATGTAGTTTCCGATAGGCATTTCAAAAATAGGTGTCGATAGGCATTTCAGATATAGGTGTCGATAGGCATTTCAGATATAGGTGTCGATAGGCATTTCAGATATAGGTGTCGATAGGCATTTCAGATATAGGTGTCGATAGGCATTTCAGATATAGGTGTCGATAGGCATTTCAGATATAGGTGTCGATAGGCATTTCAGAAATAGGTGTCAAAAGGCATTTCAGATATAGGTGTCGATAGGCATTTCAGATATAGGTGTCGATAGGCATTTCAGATATAGGTGCCGAAAGGTATTTCAGATATAGTTGCCGATTGGCATTTTAAAAATAGGTGCCGATAGGCATTTCAGATATAGAAGCCGATAGGCATTTCAAATATAGGTGCCGATAGGCATTCCAGATATGGTTGCCGATAGGCATTTTAAATATAGGTGCTGATAGGCATTTCAGATGTAGTTTCCGATAGGCATTTCAAAAATAGGTGTCGATAGGCATTTTAGATATAGGTGTCGATAGGCATTTCAGATATAGGTGTCGATAGGCATTTCAGATATAGGTGTCGATAGGCATTTCAGATATAGGTGTCGATAGGCATTTCAGATATAGGTGTCGATAGGCATTTCAGATATAGGTGTCGATAGGCATTTCAGATATAGGTGTCGATAGGCATTTCAGATATAGGTGTCGATAGGCATTTCAGATATAGGTGCCGATAGGCATTTCAGATATAGTTGCCGATTGGCAATTTAAAAATAGGTGCCGATAGGCATTTCAGATATAGAAGCCGATAGGCATTTCAAATATAAGTGCCGATAGGCATTCCAGATATGGTTACCGATAGGCATTTCAGATATAGGTGCTGATAGGCATTTCAGATGTAGTTTCCGATAGGCATTTCAAAAATAGGTGTCGATAGGCATTTCAGAGATAGGTGTCGATAGGCATTTCAGATATAGCCGTCGATAGGCATTTCAGATATAGGTGTCGATAGGCATTTCAGATATAGGTGTCGATAGGCATTTCAGATATAGGTGTCGATAGGCATTTCAGATATGGTTGCCGATAGGCATTTCAAATATAGGTGCTGATAGGCATTTCAGATGTAGTTTCCGATAGGCATTTCAAAAATAGGTGTCGATAGGCATTTCAGATATAGGTGTCGTTAGGCAATTCAGATATAGGTGTCGATAGGCATTTCAAATATAGGTGTCGATAGGCATTTCAGATATAGGTGTCGATAGGCATTTCAGATATAGGTGTCGATAGGCATTTCAGATATAGGTGTCGATAGGCATTTCAGATATAGGTGCCGACAGGCATTTCAGATATAGTTGCCGATTGGCATTTTAAAAATAGGTGCCGATAGGCATTTCAGATATAGAAGCCGATAGGCATTTCAAATATAGGTGCCGATAGGCATTCCAGATATGTTTGCCGATAGGCATTTCAAATATAGGTGCTGATAGGCATTTCAGATGTAGTTTCCGATAGGCATTTCAAAAATAGGTGTCGATAGGCATTTCAGATATAGGTGTCGATAGGCATTTCAGATATAGGTGTCGATAGGCATTTCAGATATAGGTGTCGATAGGCATTTCAGATATAGGTGTCGATAGGCATTTCAGATATAGGTGTCGATAGGCATTTCAGATATAGGTGTCGATAGGCATTTCAGATATAGGTGTCGATAGGCATTTCAGATATAGGTGCCGATAGGCATTTCAGATATAGTTGCCGATTGGCATTTTTAAAATAGGTGCCGATAGGCATTTCAGATATAGAAGCCGATAGGCATTTCAAATATAGGTGCCGATAGGCATTCCAGATATGGTTGCCGATAGGCATTTCAAATATAGGTGCTGATAGGCATTTCAGATGTAGTTTCCGATAGGCATTTCAAAAATAGGTGTCGATAGGCATTTCAGATATAGGTGTCGATAGGCATTTCAGATATAGGTGTCTAAAGGCATTTCAGATATAGGTGTCGATAGGCATTTCAGATATAGGTGTCGATAGGCATTTCAGATATAGGTGTCGATAGGCATTTCAGATATAGGTGTCGATAGGCATTTCAGATATAGGTGTCGATAGGCATTTCAGATATAGGTGCCGATAGGCATTTCAGATATAGTTACCGATTGCTTTTTAAAAATAGGTGCCGATTGGCATTTCAGATATAGAAGCCGATAGGCATTTCAAATATAGGTGCCGATAGGCATTCCAGATATGGTTGCCGATAGGCATTTCAAATATAGGTGCTGATAGGCATTTCAGATGTAGTTTCCGATAGGCATTTCAAAAATAGGTGTCGATAGGCATTTCAGATATAGGTGTCGATAGGCATTTCAGATATAGGTGTCGATAGGCATTTCAGATATAGGTGTCGATAGGCATTTCAGATATAGGTGTCGATAGGCATTTCAGATATAGGTGTCGATAGGCATTTCAGATATAGGTGTCGATAGGCATTTCAGATATAGGTGTCGATAGGCATTTCAGATACAGGTGCCGATAGGCATTTCAGATATAGTTGCCGATTGGCATTTTAAAAATAGGTGCCGATAGGCATTTCAGATATTGAAGCCGATAGGCATTTCAAATATAGGTGCCGATAGGCATTCCAGATATGGTTGCCGATAGGCATTTCAAATATAGGTGCTGATAGGCATTTAAGATGTAGTTTCCGATAGGCATTTCAAAAATAGGTGTCGATAGGCATTTCAGATATAGGTGTCGATTAGCATTTCAGATATAGGTGTCGATAGGCATTTCAGATATAGGTGTCGATAGGCATTTCAGATATAGGTGTCGATAGGCATTTCAGATATAGGTGTCGATAGGCATTTCAGATATAGGTGTCGATAGGCATTTCAGATATAGGTGTCGATAGGCATTTCAGATATAGGTGCCGATAGGCATTTCAGATATAGTTGCCGATTGGCATTTTAAAAATAGGTGCCGATAGGCATTTCAGATATAGAAGCCGATAGGCATTTCAAATATAGGTGCCGATAGGCATTCCAGATATGGTTGCCGATAAGCATTTCAAATATAGGTGCTGATAGGCATTTCAGATGTAGTTTCCGGTAGGCATTTCAAAAATAGGTGTCGATAGGCATTTCAGATATAGGTGTCGATAGGCATTTGAGATATAGGTGTCGATAGGCATTTCAGATATAGGTGTCGATAGGCATTTCAGATATAGGTGTCGATAGGCATTTCAGATATAGGTGTCGATAGGCATTTCAGATTTAGGTGTCGATAGGCATTTCAGATATAGGTGTCGATAGGCATTTCAGATATAGGTGTCGATAGGCATTTCAGATATAGGTGTCGATAGGCATTTCAGATATAGGTGTCGATAGGCATTTCAGATATAGGTGTCGATAGGCCTTTCAGATATAGGTCTCGATAGGCATTTCCGATATAGGTGTCGATAGGCATTTCAGATATAGGTGTCGATAGGCATTTCAGATATAGGTGCCGATAGGCATTTCAGATATAGTTGCCGATTGACATTTTAAAAATAGGTGCCGATAGGCATTTCAGATATAGAAGCCGATAGGCATTTCAAATATAGGTGCCGATAGGCATTCCAGATATGGTTGCCGATAGGCATTTCAAATATAGGTGCTGATAGGCATTTCAGATGTAGTTTCCCATAGGCATTTCAAAAATAGGTGTCGATAGGCATTTCAGATATAGGTGTCGATAGGCATTTCAGATATAGGTGTCGATAGGCATTTCAGATATAGGTGTCGATAGGCATTTCAGATATAGGTGTCGATAGGCATTTCAGATATAGGTGTCGATAGGCATTTCAGATATAGGTGTCGATAGGCATTTCAGATATAGGTGTCGATAGGCATTTCAGATATAGGTGCCGATAGGCATTTCAGATATAGTTGCCGATTGGCATTTTAAAAATAGGTGCCGATAGGCATTTCAGATATAGAAGCCGATAGGCATTTCAAATATAGGTGCCGATAGGCATTCCAGATATGGTTGCCGATAGGCATTTCAAATATAGGTGCTGATAGGCATTTCAGATATAGGTGTCGATAGGCATTTCAGATATAGGTGTCGATAGGCATTTCAGATATAGGTGTCGATAGGCATTTCAGATATAGGTGTCGATAGGCATTTCAGATATAGGTGCCGATAGGCATTTCAGATATAGTTGCCGATTGGCATTTTAAAAATAGGTGCCGATAGGCATTTCAGATATAGAAGCCGATAGGCATTTCAAATATAGGTGCCGATAGGCATTCCAGATATGGTTGCCGATAGGCATTTCAAATATAGGTGCTGATAGGCATTTCAGATGTAGTTTCCGATAGGCATTTCAAATATAGGTGCCGATAGGCATTCCAGATGTGGTTGCCGATAGGCATTTCAAATATAGGTGCTGATAGGCATTTCAGATGTAGTTTCCGATAGGCATTTCAAAAATAGGTGTCGATAGGCATTTCAGATATAGGTGTCGATAGGCATTTCAGATATAGGTGTCGATAGGCATTTCAGATATAGGTGTCGATAGGCATTTCAGATATAGGTGTCGATAGGCATTTCAGATATAGGTGTCGATAGGCATTTTAGATATAGGTGTCGATAGGCATTTCAGATATAGGTGTCGATAGGCATTTCAGATATAGGTGCCGATAGGCATTTCAGGTATAGTTGCCGATTGGCATTTTAAAAATAGGTGCCGATAGGCATTTCAGATATAGAAGCCGATAGGCATTTCAAATATAGGTGCCGATAGGCATTCCAGATATGGTTGCCGATAGGCATTTCAAATATAGGTGCTGATAGGCATTTCAGATGTAGTTTCCGATAGGCATTTCAAAAATAGGTGTCGATAGGCATTTCAGATATATGTGTCGATAGGCATTTCAGATATAGGTGTCAATAGGCATTTCAGATATAGGTGTCGATAGGCATTTCAGATATAGGTGTCGATAGGCATTTCAGATATAGGTGCCGATAGGCATTTCAGATATAGTTGCCGATTGGCATTTTAAAAATAGGTGCCGATAGGCATTTCAGATATAGAAGCCGATAGGCATTTCAAATATAGGTGCCGATAGGCATTCCAGATATGGTTGCCGATAGGCATTTCAAATATAGGTGCTGATAGGCATTTCAGATGTAGTTTCCGATAGGCATTTCAAAAATAGGTGTCGATAAGCATTTCAGATATAGGTGTCGATAGGCATTTCAGATATAGGTGTCGATAGGCATTTCAGATATAGGTGTCGATAGGCATTTCAGATATAGGTGTCGATAGGCATTTCAGATATAGGTGTCGATAGGCATTTCAGATATAGGTGTCGATAGGCATTTCAGATATAGGTGTCGATAGGCATTTCAGATATAGGTGCCGATGGGCATTTCAGATATAGTTGCCGATTGGCATTTTAAAAATAGGTGCCGATAGGCATTTCAGATATAGAAGCCGATAGGCATTTCAAATATAGGTGCTGATAGGCATTTCAGATGTAGTTTCCGATAGGCATTTCAAAAATAGGTGTCGATAGGCATTTCAGATATAGGTGTCGATAGGCATTTCAGATATAGGTGTCGATAGGCATTTCAGATATAGCTGTCGATAGGCATTTCAGATATAGGTGTCGATAGGCATTTCAGATATAGGTGTCGATAGGCATTTCAGATATAGGTGTCGATAGGCATTTCAGATATAGGTGTCGATAGGCATTTTAGATATAGGTGTCGATAGGCATTTCAGATATAGGTGCCGATAAGCATTTCAGATATAGTTGCCGATTGGCATTTTAAAAATAGGTGCCGATAGGCATTTCAGATATAGAAGCCGATAGGCATTTCAAATATAGGTGCCGATAGGCATTCCAGATATGGTTGCCGATAGGCATTTCAAATATAGGTGCTGATAGGCATTTCAGATGTAGTTTCCGATAGGCATTTCAAAAATAGGTGTCGATAGGCATTTCAGATATAGGTGTCGATAGGCATTTCAGATATAGGTGTCGATAGGCATTTCAGATATAGGTGTCGATCGGCATTTCAGATATAGGTGTCGATAGGCATTTCAGATATAGGTGCCGATAGGCATTTCAGATATAGTTGCCGATTGGCATTTTAAAAATAGGTGCCGATTGGCATTTTAAAAATAGGTGCCGATAGGCATTTCAGATATGGAAGCCGATAGGCATTTCAAATATAGGTGCCGATAGGCATTCCAGATATGGTTGCCGATAGGCATTTCAAATATAGGTGCTGATAGGCATTTCAGATGTAGTTTCCGATAGGCATTTCAAAAATAGGTGTCGATAGGCATTTCAGATAAAGGTGTCGATAGGCATTTCAGATATAGGTGTCGATAGGCATTTCAGATATAGGTGCCGATAGGCATTTCAGATATAGGTGTCGATAGGCATTTCAGATATAGGTGTCGATAGGCATTTCAGATATAGGTGTCGATAGGCATTTCAGATATAGGTGTCGATAGGCATTTCAGATATAGGTGTCGATAGGCATTTCCGATATAGGTGCCGATAGGCATTTCAGATATAGTTGCCGATTAGCATTTTAAAAATAGGTGCCGATAGGCATTTCAGATATAGAAGCCGATAGGCATTTCAAATATAGGTGCCGATAGGCATTCCAGATATGGTTGCCGATAGGCATTTCAAATATAGTTGCTGATAGGCATTTCAGATGTAGTTTCCGATAGGCATTTCAAAAATAGGTGTCGATAGGCATTTCAGATATAGGTGTCGATAGGCATTTCAGATATAGGTGTCGATAGGCATTTCAGATATAGGTGTCGATAGGCATTTCAGATATAGGTGTCGATAGGCATTTCAGATATAGGTGTCGATAGGCAATTTAGATATAGGTTTCGATAGGCATTTCAGATATAGGTGTCAATAGGCATTTCAGATATAGGTGCCGATAGGCATTTCAGATATAGTTGCCGATTGGCATTTTAAAAATAGGTGCCGATAGGCATTTCAGATATAGAAGCCGATAGGCATTTCAAATATAGGTGCCGATAGGCATTCCAGATATGGTTGCCGATAGGCATTTCAAATATAGGTGCTGATAGGCATTTCAGATGTAGTTTCCGATAGGCATTTCAAAAATAGGTGTCGATAGGCATTTCAGATATAGGTGTCGATAGGCATTTCAGATATAGGTGTCGATAGGCATTTCAGATATAGCTGTCGATAGGCATTTCAGATATAGGTGTCGATAGGCATTTCAGATATAGGTGTCGATAGGCATTTCAGATATAGGTGTCGATAGGCATTTCAGATATGGGTGTCGATAGGCATTTCAGATATAGGTGTCGATAGGCATTTCAGATATAGGTGCCGATAGGCATTTCAGATATAGTTGCCGATTGGCATTTTAAAAATAGGTGCCGATAGGCATTTCAGATATAGAAGCCGATAGGCATTTCAAATATAGGTGCCGATAGGCATTCCAGATATGGTTGCCGATAGGCATTTCAAATATAGGTGCTGATAGGCATTTCAGATGTAGTTTCCGATAGGCATTTCAAAAATAGGTATCGATAGGCATTTCAGATATAGGTGTCGATAGGCATTTCAGATATAGGTGTCGATAGGCATTTCAGATATAGGTGTCGAAAGGCATTTCAGATATTGGTGTCGATAGGCATTTCAGATATAGGTGTCGATAGGCATTTCAGATATAGGTGTCGATAGGCATTTCAGATATAGGTGTCGATAGGCATTTCAGATACAGGTGTCGATAGGCATTTCAGATATAAGTGCCGATAGGCATTTCAGATATAGTTGCCGATTGGCATTTTAAAAATAGGTGCCGATAGGCATTTTAGATATAGAAGCCGATAGGCATTTCAAATAAAGGTGCCAATAGGCATTCCAGATATGGTTGCCGATAGGCATTTCAAATATAGGTGCTGATAGGCATTTCAGATGTAGTTTCCGATAGGCATTTCAGATGTAGTTTCCGATAGGCATTTCAAAAATTGGTGTCGATAGGCATTTCAGATATGGGAGTCGATAGGCATTTCAGATATAGGTGTCGATAGGCATTTCAGATATAGGTGTCGATAGGCATTTCGGATATAGGTGTCGATAGGCATTTCAGATATAGGTGTCGATAGGCATTTCAGATATAGGTGTCGATAGGCATTTCAGAAATAGGTGTCGATAGGCATTTCAGATATAGGTGCCGATAGGCATTTCAGATATAGTTGCCGATTGGCATTTTAAAAATAGGTGCCGATAGGCATTTCAGATATAGAAGCCGATAGGCATTTCAAATATAGGTGCCGATAGGCATTCCAGATATGGTTGCCGATAGGCATTTCAAATATAGGTGCTGATAGGCATTTCAGATGTAGTTTCCGATAGGCATTTCAAAAATAGGTGTCGATAGGCATTTCAGATATAGGTGTCGATAGGCATTTCAGATATAGGTGAAGATAGGCATTTCAGATATAGGTGTCGATAGGCATTTCAGATATAAGTGTCGATAGGCATTTCAGATATAGGTGTCGATAGGCATTTCAGATATAGGTGTCGATAGGCATTTCAGATATAGGTGTCGATAGGCATTTCAGATATAGGTGTCGATAGGCATTTCAGATATAGGTGTCGATAGGCATTTCAGATATAGGTGCCGGTAGGCATTTTAAAAATAGGTGCCGATAGGCATTTCAGATATAGAAGCCGATAGGCATTTCAAATATAGGTGCCGATAGGCATTCCAGATATGGTTGCCGATAGGCATTTCAAATATAGGTGCTGATAGGCATTTCAGATGTAGTTTCCGATAGGCATTTCAAAAATAGGTGTCGATAGGCATTTCAGATATAGGTGTCGATAGGCATTTCAGATATAGGTGTCGATAGGCATTTCAGATATAGGTGTCGATAGGCATTTCAGATATAGGTGTCGATAGGCATTTCAGATATAGGTGTCGATAGGCATTTCAGATATAGGTGTCGATAGGCATTTCAGATATAGGTGCCGATAGGCATTTCAGATATAGTTGCCGATTGGCATTTTAAAAATAGGTGCCGATAGGCATTTCAGATATAGAAGCCGATAGGCATTTCAAATATAGGTGCCGATAGGCATTCCAGATATGGTTGCCGATAGGCATTTCAAACATATGTGCTGATAGGCATTTCAGATGTAGTTTCCGATAGGCATTTCAAAAATAGGTGTCGATAGGCATTTCAGATATAGGTGTCGATAGGCATTTCAGATATAGGTGTCGATAGACATTTCAGATATAGGTGTCGATAGGCATTTCAGATATAGGTGTCGATAGGCATTTCAGATATAGGTGTCGATAGGCATTTCAGATATAGGTGTCGATAGGCATTTCAGATATAGGTGTCGAAAGGCATTTCAGATATAGGTGTCGATAGGCATTTCAGATATAGGTGCCGATAGACATTTCAGATATAGTTGCCGATTGGCATTTTAAAAATAGGTGCCGATAGGCATTTCAGATATAGAAGCCGATAGGCATTTCAAATATAGGTGCCGATAAGCATTCCAGATATGGTTGCCTATAGGCATTTCAAATATAGGTGCTGATAGGCATTTCAGATGTAGTTTCCGATAGGCATTTCAAAAATAGGTGTCGATAGGCATTTCAGATATAGGTGTCGATAGGCATTCCAGATATAGGTGTCGATAGGCATTTCAGATATAGGTGTCGATAGGCATTTCAGATACAGGTGTCGATAGGCATTTCAGATATAGGTGTCGATAGGCATTTCAGATATAGGTGTCGATAGGCATTTCAGATATAGGTGTCGATAGGCATTTCAGATATAGTTGCCGATTGGCATTTTAAAAATAGGTGCCGATAGGCATTTCAGATATAGAAGCCGATAGGCATTTCAAATATAAGTGCCGATAGGCATTCCAGATATGGTTGCCGATAGGCATTTCAAATATAGGTGCTGATAGGCATTTCAGATGTAGTTTCCGATAGGCATTTCAAAAATAGGTGTCGATAGGCATTTCAGATATAGGTGTCGATAGGCATTTCAGATATAGGTGTCGATAGGCATTTCAGATATAGGTGTCGATAGGCATTTCAGATATAGGTGTCGATAGGCATTTCAGATATAGGTTTTGATAGGCATTTCAGATATAGGTGTCGATAGGCATTTCCGATATAGGTGTCGATAGGCATTTCAGATATAGGTGTCGATAGGCATTTCAGATATAGGTGCCGATAGGCATTTCAGATATAGTTGCCGATTGACATTTTAAAAATAGGTGCCGATAGGCATTTCAGATATAGAAGCCGATAGGCATTTCAAATATAGGTGCCGATAGGCATTCCAGATATGGTTGCCGATAGGCATTTCAAATATAGGTGCTGATAGGCATTTCAGATGTAGTTTCCGATAGGCATTTCAAAAATAGGTGTCGATAGGCATTTCAGATATAGGTGTCGATAGGCATTTCAGATATAGGTGTCGATAGGCATTTCAGATATAGGTGTCGATAGGCATTTCAGATATAGGTGCCGATAGGCATTTCAGATATAGTTGCCGATTGGCATTTCAAATATAGGTGTCGATAGGCATTTCAGATATAAATACCGAAAGGCATTTCAGATATAGGTGCCGATAGGCATTTCTGATGTGGTTGCCGATAGGCATTTCAAATATAGGTGCTGATAGGCATTTCAGATGTCGTTTTCGATAAGCATTTCAAAAATAGGTGCCGATAGGCATTTCAGATAAAGAAGCCGATAGGTATTTCAAATATAGGTGTCGATAGGTATTTCAGATATGGTTGCCGATAGGCTTTCAAATATAGGTGCTGATAGGCATTTCAGATGTAGTTTCCGATAGGGATTTCAAAAATTAGTGCCGATAGGCATTTCAGATATAGGTGCCGATAGGCATTTCAGATATAGTTGCCGATTGGCATTTTAAAAATAAGTGTCGATAGGCATTTCAGATATAGAAGCCGATAGGCATTTCAAATATAGGTGCCGATAGGCATTCCAGATATGTTTGCCGATAGGCATTTAAAATATAGGTGCTGATAGGCATTCCAGATGTAGTTTCCGATAGGCATTTCAAAAATTGGTGCCGATAGGCATTTCAGATATAGGTGCCGATAGGCATTTCAGATATAGTTACCGATTGGCATTTTAAAAATAGGTGCCGATAGGCATTTCAGATATAGAAGCTGATAGGCATTTCAAATATAGGTGCCGATAGGCATTCCAGATATGGTTGCCGATAGGCATTTCAAATATAGGTGCTGATAGGCATTTCAGATGTAGTTTCCGATAGGCATTTCAAAAATAGGTGCCGATAGGCATTTCAGATATAGGTGCCGATAGGCATTTCAGATATAGTTGCCAATTGGCATTTTAAAAATAGGTGCCGATAGGCTTTTCAGATATAGAAGCCGATAGGCATTTCAAATATAGGTGCCGATAGGCATTTCAGATATCGTTGCCGATAGGCATTTCAAATATAGGTGCTGATAGGCATTTTAGATATAGTTGCCGATTGGCATTTTAAAAACAGGTGCCGATAGGCATTTCAGATATAGAAGCCGATAGGTATTTCAAATATAGGTGTCGATTGGCATTTCAGATATGGTTGCTGATAGGCATTTCAAATATAGGAGCAGATAGGCATTTCAGATGTAGTTTCCGTAAGGCATTTCAAAAATAGGTGCCGATAGACATTTCAGATATAGGTGCCGATAGGCATTTCGGATATAGTTGCCAATAGGCATTTTAAAAATAGGTGTCGATAGGCAATTCAGATATAGAAGCCGATAGGCATTTCAAATATAGGTGCCGATAGGCATACCAGATATGGTTGCCGATAGGCATTTCAAATATAGGTGCTGATAGGCATTTCAGATGTAGTCTCCGATAGGCATTTCAAAAATTGGTGCCGATAAGCATTTCAGATATAGGTGCCGATAGGCATTTCAGATATAGTTGCCGATTGGCATTTTAAAAATAGGTGCCGATAGGCATTTCAGATATAGAAGCCGATAGGTATTTCAAATATAGGTGTCGATAGGCATTTCAGATATGGTTGCTGATAGGCATTTCAAATATAGGTGCTGATAGGCATTTCAGATGTAGTTTCCGATAGGCATTTCAAAAATTGGTGCCGATAGGCATTTCAGATATAGGTGCCGATAGGCATTTCAGATATAGTTGCCGATTGGCATTTTAAAAATAGGTGCCGATAGGCATTTCAGATATAGAAGCCGATAGGCATATCAAATATAGGTGCCGATAGGCATTCCAGATATGGTTGCCGATAGGCATTTCAAATATAGGTGCTGATAGGCATTTTAGATGTAGTTTCCGATAGGCATTACAAAAATTGGTGCCGATAGGCATTTCAGATATAGGTGCCGATAGGCATTTCAGATATAGTTGCCGATTGGCATTTTAAAAATAGGTGCCGATAGGCATTTCAGATATAGAAGCCGATAGGTATTTCAAATATAGGTGTCGATAGGCATTTCAGATATGGTTGCCGATAGGCATTTCAAATATAGGTGCTAATAGGCATTTCAGATGTAGTTTCCGATAGGCATTTCAAAAACAGGTGCCGATAGGCATTTCAGATATAGGTGCCGATAGGCATTTCAGATATAGTTGCCGATTGGCATTTTAAAAATAGGTGCCGATAGGCATTTTAGATGTAGTTTCCGATAGGCATTTCAAAAATAGGTGCCGATAGGCATTTCAGATATAGGTGCCGATAGGCATATCAGATATAGTTGCCGATAGGCATTTAAAATATAGGTGCCGATAGGCATTTCAAATATAGGTGTCGATAGGCATTTCAGATATAAATGCCGAATGGCATTTCAGATATAGGTACCGATAGGCATTTCTGATGTGGTTCCTGATAGGCATTTCAAATATAGGTGCTGATAGGCATTTCAGATGTAGTTTCCGATAGGCATTTCAAAAATAGGTGCCGATAGGCATTTCAGATATAAATGCCGATAGGCATTTCAGATATAGTTACCGATTGGCATTTTAAAAATAGGTGCCGATAGGCATTTCAGATATAGAAGCCAATAGGCATTTCAAATATAGGTGCCGATAGGCATTCCAGATATGGTTGCCGATAGGCATTTCAAATATAGGTGCTGATAGGCGTTTCAGATGTAGTTTTCGATAGGCATTTCAAAAATTGGTGCCGATAGGCATATCAGATATAGGTGCCGATAGGCATTTCAGATATAGTTGCCGATTGGCATTTTAAAAACAGGTGCCGATAGGCATTTCAGATTTAGAAGCCGATAGGTATTTCAAATTTAGGTGTCGATAGGCATTTCAGATATGGTTGTCGATAGGCATTTCAAATATAGGAGCAGATAGGCATTTCAGATGTAGTTTCCGAAAGGCATTTTAAAAATAGGTGCCGATAGGCATTTCACATATAGAAGCCGATAGGTATTTCAAATATAGGGTTCGATAGGCATTTCAGATATGGTTGCCGATTGGCATTTCAAATATTGGTGCTGATAGGCATTTCAGATGTAGTTTCCGATAGGCATTTCAAAAATAGGTGCCGATAGGCATTTCAGATATAGGTGCCGACAGGCATATCAGATATAGTTGCCGATAGGCATTTAAAATATAAGTGCCGATAGGCATTTCAAATATAGGTGTCGATAGGCATTTCAGATATAATTGCCGAATGGCATTTCAGATATAGGTGCCGATAGGCATTTCTGATGTGGTTGCCGATAGGCATTTCAAATATAAGTGCTGATAGGCATTTCAGATGTAGTTTCCGATAGGCATTTCAAAAATAGGTGCCGATAAGCATTTCAGATATAGGTGCCGATAGGCATTTCAGATATAGTTACCGATTGGCATTTTAAAAATAGGTGCCGATAGGCATTTCAGATATAGAAGCCAATAGGCATTTCAAATATAGGTGCCGATAGGCATTCCAGATATGGTTGCCGATAGGCATTTCAAATATAGGTGCTGATAGGCGTTTCAGATGTAGTTTCCGATAGGCATTTCAAAAATTGGTGCCGATAGGCATTTCAGATATAGGTGCCGATAGGCATTTCAGATATAGTTGCCGATTGGCATTTTAAAAACAGGTGCCGATAGGCATTTTAGATTTAGAAGCCGATAGGTATTTCAAATATAGGTGTCGATAGGCATTTCAGATATGGTTGTCGATAGGCATTTCAAATATAGGAGCAGATAGGCATTTCAGATGTAGTTTCCGAAAGGCATTTTAAAAATAGGTGCCGATAGGCATTTCAGATATAGAAGCCGATAGGTATTTCAAATATAGGTGTCGATAGGCATTTCAGATATGGTTGCCGATAGGCATTTCAAATATTGGTGCTGATAGGCATTTCAGATGTAGTTTCCGATAGGCATTTCAAAAATAGATGCCGATAGGCATTTCAGATATAGGTGCCGATAGGCATTTCAGATATATTTGCCGATTGGCATTTTAAAAATAGGTGCCGGTAGGGATTTCAGATATAGAAGCCGTTAGACATTTCAAATATAGGTGCCGATAGGCATTTCAAATATAGGTGTCGATAGGCATTTCAGATATAAATGCTGAAAGGCATTTCAGATATAGGTGCCGATAGGCATTTCTGATGTGGTTGCCGATAGGCATTTCAAATATAGGTGCTGATAGGCATTTGTGATGTAGTTTCCGATAGGCATTTCAAAAATAGGTGCCGATAGGCATTTCAGATATAGGTGCCGATAGGCATTTCAGATATAGTTGCCGATTGGCATTTTAAAAATAGGGGCCGATAGGCATTTCAGATATAGAAGCCGATAGGCATTTCAAATATAGGTGCCGATAGGCATTCCAGATATGGTTGCCGATAGGCATTTCAAATATAGGTGCTGATAGGCATTTCAGATGTAGTTTCCGATAGGCATTTCAAAAATAGGTGCCGATAGGCATTTTAGATATAGGTGCCGATAGGCATTTCAGATATAGATGCCAATTGGCATTTTGAAAATAGGTGCCGATAGGTATTTCAGATATAAGAGCCGATAGGCATTTCAAATATAGGTGCCGATAGGCATTCCAGATATGGTTGTCGATAGGCATTTCAAATATAGGTGCTGATAGGCATTTTAAATGTAGTTTCCGATAGGCATTTCAAAAATTGATGCCGATAGGCATTTCAGATATAGGTGCCGATAGGCATTTCAGATATAGTTGCCGATTGGCATTTTAAAAACAGGTGCCGATAGGCATTTCAGATATAGTTGCCAATTGGCATTTTAAAAATAGGTGTCGATAGGCATTTCAGATATAGAAGCCGATAGGCATTTCAAATATACGTGCCGATAGGCATTCCAGATATGGTTGCCGATAGGCATTTTAAATATAGGTGCTGATAGGCATTTCAGATGTAGTTTCCGATAGGCATTTCAAAAATTGGTGCCAATAGGCATTTCAGATATAGGTGCCGATAGGCATTTTAGATATAGTTGCCGATTGGCATTTTAAAAATAGGTGCCGATAGGCATTTCAGATATAGAAGCCGATAGGTATTTCAAATATAGGTGTCGATAGGCATTTCAGATATGGTTGCCGATATGCACTTCAATTATAGGTGCTGATAGGCATTTCAGATGTAGTTTCCGATAGGCATTTCTAAAATAGGTCCCGATAGGCATTTCAGATATAGGTGCCGATAGGCATTTCAGATATATTTGCCGATTGGCATTTTAAAAATAGGTGCCGGTAGGGATTTCAGATATAGAAGCCGTTAGACATTTCAAATATAGGTGCCGATAGGCATTTCAAATATAGGTGTCGATAGGCATTTCAGATATAAATGCTGAAAGGCATTTCAGATATAGGTGCCGATAGGCATTTCTGATGTGGTTGCCGATAGGCATTTCAAATATAGGTGCTGATAGGCATTTGTGATGTAGTTTCCGATAGGCATTTCAAAAATAGGTGCCGATAGGCATTTCAGATATAGGTGCCGATAGGCATTTCAGATATAGTTGCCGATTGGCATTTTAAAAATAGGGGCCGATAGGCATTTCAGATATAGAAGCCGATAGGCATTTCAAATATAGGTGCCGATAGGCATTCCAGATATGGTTGCCGATAGGCATTTCAAATATAGGTGCTGATAGGCATTTCAGATGTAGTTTCCGATAGGCATTTCAAAAATAGGTGCCGATAGGCATTTTAGATATAGGTGCCGATAGGCATTTCAGATATAGATGCCAATTGGCATTTTGAAAATAGGTGCCGATAGGTATTTCAGATATAAGAGCCGATAGGCATTTCAAATATAGGTGCCGATAGGCATTCCAGATATGGTTGTCGATAGGCATTTCAAATATAGGTGCTGATAGGCATTTTAAATGTAGTTTCCGATAGGCATTTCAAAAATTGATGCCGATAGGCATTTCAGATATAGGTGCCGATAGGCATTTCAGATATAGTTGCCGATTGGCATTTTAAAAACAGGTGCCGATAGGCATTTCAGATATAGTTGCCAATTGGCATTTTAAAAATAGGTGTCGATAGGCATTTCAGATATAGAAGCCGATAGGCATTTCAAATATACGTGCCGATAGGCATTCCAGATATGGTTGCCGATAGGCATTTTAAATATAGGTGCTGATAGGCATTTCAGATGTAGTTTCCGATAGGCATTTCAAAAATTGGTGCCAATAGGCATTTCAGATATAGGTGCCGATAGGCATTTTAGATATAGTTGCCGATTGGCATTTTAAAAATAGGTGCCGATAGGCATTTCAGATATAGAAGCCGATAGGTATTTCAAATATAGGTGTCGATAGGCATTTCAGATATGGTTGCCGATATGCACTTCAATTATAGGTGCTGATAGGCATTTCAGATGTAGTTTCCGATAGGCATTTCTAAAATAGGTCCCGATAGGCATTTCAGATATAGGTGCCGATAAGCATTTCAGATATAGTTGCCGATTGGCATTTTAAAAATAGGTGCCGATAGGCATTTTAGATGTAGTTTCCGATAGGCATTTCAAAAATAGATGCCGATAGGCATTTCAGATATAGGTGCCGATAGGCATATCAGATATAGTTGCCGATAGGCATTTAAAATATAGGTGCCGATAGGCATTTCAAATATAGGTGTCGATAGGCATTTCAGATATAAATGCCGAAAGGCATTTCAGATATAGGTGCCTACAGGCATTTCTGATGTGGATGCCGATAGGCATTTCAAATATAGGTGCCAATAGGCATTTCAGATATAGGTGCCGATAGGCACTTCAGATATAGTTGCCGATTGGCATTTTAAAAATGGGTGCCGATAGGCATTTCAGATATAGAAGCCGATAGGTATTTCAAATATAGGTGTCGATAGGCATTTCAGATATGGTTGCCGATAGGCATTTCAAATATAGGTGCTGATAGGCATTTCAGATGTAGTTTCCGATAGGCATTTCAAAAATAAGTGCCGATAGGCATTTCAGATATAGGTGCCGATAGGCATTTCAGATATAGTTGCCGATTGGCATTTTAAAAATAAGTGTCGATAGGCATTTCAGATATAGATGCCGATAGGCATTTCAAATATAGGTGCCGATAGGCATTCCAGATATGGTTGCCGATAGGCATTTCAAATATAGGTGCTGATAGGCATTCCAGATGTAGTTTCCGATAGGTATTTCAGATATAGGTGCCGATAGGCATTCCAAATATGGTTGCCGATAGGCATTTCAAATATAGGTGCTGATAGGCATTTCAGATGTAGTTTCCGATAGGCATTTCAAAAATAGGTGCCGATAGGCATTTCAGATATAGGTGCCGATAGGCATTTCAGATATAGTTGCCGATTGGCATTTTAAAAACAGGTGCCGATAGGCATTTCAGATATAGTTGCCAATTGGCATTTTAAAAATAGGTGTCGATAGGCATTTCAGATATAGAAGCCGATAGGCATTCCAAATATGGTTGCCGATAGGCATTTCAAATATAGGTGCTGATAGGCATTTCAGATGTAGTTTCCGATAGGCATTTCAAAAATAAGTGCCGATAGGCATTTCAGATATAGGTGCCGATAGGCATTTCAGATATAGTTGCCGATTGGCATTTTAAAAATAAGTGTCGATAGGCATTTCAGATATAGATGCCGATAGGCATTTCAAATATAGGTGCCGATAGGCATTCCAGATATGGTTGCCGATAGGCATTTCAAATATAGGTGCTGATAGGCATTCCAGATGTAGTTTCCGATAGGTATTTCAGATATAGGTGCCGATAGGCATTCCAAATATGGTTGCCGATAGGCATTTCAAATATAGGTGCTGATAGGCATTCCAGATGTAGTTTCCGATAGGTATTTCAGATATAGGTGCCGATAGGCATTCCAAATATGGTTGCCGATAGGCATTTCAAATATAGGTGCTGATAGGCATTTCAGATGTAGTTTCCGATAGGCATTTCAAAAATAGGTGCCGATAGGCATTTCAGATATAGGTGCCGATAGGCATTTCAGATATAGTTGCCGATTGGCATTTTAAAAACAGGTGTCGATAGGCATTTCAGATATGGTGTCCGATATGCACTTCAAATATAGGTGATGGTAGGCATTTCAGATATAGGTGTCGATAGGCGTTTCAGATATAGGTGTCGATAGGCATTTCAGATATAGGTGTCGATAGGCATTTCAGATATAGGTGCCGATAGGCATTTCAGATATAGTTGCCGATTGGCATTTTAAAAATAGGTGCCGATAGGCATTTCAGATATAGAAGCCGATAGGCATTTCAAATATAGGTGCCGATAGGCATTCCAGATATGGTTGCTGATAGGCATTTCAAATATAGGTGCTGATAGGCATTTCAGATGTAGTTTCCGAGGGGCATTTCAAAAATAGGTGTCAATAGGAATTTTAGATATAGGTGTCGATAGGCATTTCAGATATAGGTGTCGATAGGCATTTCAGATATAGGTGTCGATAGGCTTTTCAGATATAGGTGTCGATAGGCATTTCAGATATAGGTGTCGATAGGCATTTCAGATATAGGTGTCGATAGGCATTTCAGATATAGGTGTCGATAGGCATTTCAGATATAGGTGCCGATAGGCATTTCAGATATAGTTGCCGATTGGCATTTTAAAAATAGGTGCCGATAGGCATTTCAGATATAGAAACCGATAGGCATTTCAAATATAGGTGCCGATAGGCATTTCAGATATAGTTGCCGATTGGCATTTTAAAAATAGGTGCCGATAGGCATTTCAGATATAGAAGCCGATAGGCATTTCAAATATAGGTGCCGATAGGCATTCCAGATATGGTTGCCGATAGGCATTTCAAATATAGGTGCTGATAATCATTTTAGATGTAGTTTCCGATAGGCATTTCAAAAATAGGTGTCGATAGGCATTTCAGATATAGGTGTCGATAGGCATTTCAGATATAGGTGTCGATAGGCATTTCAGATATAGGTGTCGATAGGCATTTCAGATATAGGTGTCGATAGGCATTTCAGATATAGGTGTCGATAGGCATTTCAGATATAGGTGTCGATAGGCATTTCAGATATAGGTGTCGATGGGCATTTCAGATATAGGTGTCGATAGGCATTTCAGATATAGGTGCCGATAGGCATTTCAGATATAGTTGCCGATTGGCATTTTAAAAATAGGTGCCGATAGGCATTTCAGATATAGAAGCCGATAGGCATTTCAAATATAGGTGCCGATAGGCTTTCCAGATATGGTTGCCGATAGGCATTTCAAATATAGGTGCTGATAGGCATTTCAGATGTAGTTTCCGATAGGCATTTCAAAAATAGGTGTCGATATGCATTTCAGATATAGGTGTCAATAGGCATTTCAGATATAGGTGTCGATAGGCATTTCAGATATAGGTGTCGATAGGCATTTCAGATATAGGTGTCGACAGGCATTTCAGATATAGGTGTCGATAGGCATTTCAGATATAGGTGTCGATAGGCATTTCAGATATAGGTGCCGATAGGCATTTCAGATATAGTTGCCGATTGGCATTTTAAAAATAGGTGCCGATAGGCATTTCAGATATAGAAGCCGATAGGCATTTCAAATATAGGTGCCGATAGGCATTCCAGATATGGTTCCCGATAGGCATTTCAAATATAGGTGCTGATAGGCATTTCAGATGTAGTTTCCGATAGGCATTTCAAAAATAGGTGTCGATAGGCATTTCAGATATAGGTGTCGATAGGCATTTCAGATATAGGTGTCGATCGGCATTTCAGATATAGGTGTCGATAGGCATTTCAGATATAGGTGTCGATAGGCATTTCAGATATAGGTGTCGATAGGCATTTCAGATATAGGTGTCGATAGGCATTTCAGATATAGGTGCCGATAGGCATTTTAGATATAGTTGCCGATTGGCATTTTAAAAATAGGTGCCGATAGGCATTTCAGATATAGAAGCCGATAGGCATTTCAAATATAGGTGCCGATAGGCATTCCAGATATGGTTGCCGATAGGCATTTCAAATATAGGTGCTGATAGGCATTTCAGATGTAGTTTCCGATAGGCATTTCAAAAATAGGTGTCGATAGGCATTTCTGATATAGGTGTCGATAGGCATTTCAGATATAGGTGTCGATAGGCATTTCAGATATAGGTGTCGATAGGCATTTCAGATATAGGTGTCGATAGGCATTTCAGATACAGGTGTCGATAGGCATTTCAGATATAGGTGTCGATAGGCATTTCAGATATAGGTGTCGACTGGCATTTCAGATATAGGTGTCGATAGGCATTTCAGATATAGGTGCCGATAGGCATTTCAGATATAGTTGCCGATTGGCATTTTAAAAATAGGTGCCGATAGGCATTTCAGATATAGAAGCCGATAGGCATTTCAAATATAGGTGCCGATAGGCATTCCAGATATAGTTGCCGATAGGCATTTCAAATATAGGTGCTGATATTCATTTCAGATGTAGTTTCCGATAGGCATTTCAAAAATAGGTGTCGATAGGCATTTCAGATATAGGTGTCGATAGGCATTTCAGATATAGGTGTCGATAGGCATTTCAGATATAGGTGTCGATAGGCATTTCAGATATAGGTGTCGATAGGCATTTCAGATATAGGTGTCGATAGGCACTTCAGATATAGGTGTCGATAGGCATTTCAGATATAGGTGTCGATAGGCATTTCAGATATAGGTGTCGATAGGCATTTCAGATATAGGTGCCGATAGGCATTTCAGATATAGTTGCCGATTGGCATTTTAAAAATAGGTGCCGATAGGCATTTCAGATATAGAAGCCGATAGGCATTTCAAATATAGGTGCCGATAGGCATTCCAGATATGGTTGCCGATAGGCATTTCAAATACAGGTGCTGATAGGCATTTCAGATGTAGTTTCCGATAGGCATTTCAAAAATAGGTGTCGATAGGCATTTCAGATATAGGTGTCGATAGGCATTTCAGATATAGGTGTCGATAGGCATTTCAGATATAGGTGTCGATAGGCATTTCAGATATAGGTGTCGATAGGCATTTCAGATATAGGTGTCGATAGGCATTTCAGATATAGGTGTCGATAGGCATTTCAGATATAGGTGTCGATAGGCATTTCAGATATAGGTGTCGATAGGCATTTCAGATATAGGTGCCGATAGGCATTTCAGATATAGTTGCCGATTGGCAATTTAAAAATAGGTGCCGATAGGCATTTCAGATATAGAAGCCGATAGGCATTTCAAATATAGGTGCCGATAGGCATTCCAGATATGGTTACCGATAGGCATTTCAAATATAGGTGCTGATAGGCATTTCAGATGTAGTTTCCGATAGGCATTTCAAAAATAGGTGTCGATAGGCATTTCAGATATAGGTGTCGCTAGGCATTTCAGATATAGCCGTCGATAGGCATTTCAGATATAGGTGTCGATAGGCATTTCAGATATAGGTGTCGATAGGCATTTCAGATATAGGTGTCGATAGGCATTTCAGATATGGTTGCCGATAGGCATTTCAAATATAGGTGCTGATAGGCATTTCAGATGTAGTTTCCGATAGGCATTTCAAAAATAGGTGTCGATAGGCATTTCAGATATAGGTGTCGTTAGGCATTTCAGATATAGGTGTCGATAGGCATTTCAAATATAGGTGTCGATAGGCATTTCAGATATAGGTGTCGATAGGCATTTCAGATATAGGTGTCGATAGGCATTTCAGATATAGGTGTCGATAGGCATTTCAGATATAGGTGCCGACAGGCATTTCAGATATAGTTGCCGATTGGCATTTTAAAAATAGGTGCCGATAGGCATTTCAGATATAGAAGCCGATAGGCATTTCAAATATAGGTGCCGATAGGCATTCCAGATATGGTTGCCGATAGGCATTTCAAATATAGGTGCTGATAGGCATTTCAGATGTAGTTTCCGATAGGCATTTCAAAAATAGGTGTCGATAGGCATTTCAGATATAGGTGTCGATAGGCATTTCAGATATAGGTGTCGATAGGCATTTCAGATATAGGTGTCGATAGGCATTTCAGATATAGGTGTCGATAGGCATTTCAGATATAGGTGTCGATAGGCATTTCAGATATAGGTGTCGATAGGCATTTCAGATATAGGTGTCGATAGGCATTACAGATATAGGTGCCGATAGGCATTTCAGATATAGTTGCCGATTGGCATTTTTAAAATAGGTGCCGATAGGCATTTCAGATATAGAAGCCGATAGGCATTTCAAATATAGGTGCCGATAGGCATTCCAGATATGGTTGCCGATAGGCATTTCAAATATAGGTGCTGATAGGCATTTCAGATGTAGTTTCCGATAGGCATTTCAAAAATAGGTGTCGATAGGCATTTCAGATATAGGTGTCGATAGGCATTTCAGATATAGGTGTCTAAAGGCATTTCAGATATAGGTGTCGATAGGCATTTCAGATATAGGTGTCGATAGGCATTTCAGATATAGGTGTCGATAGGCATTTCAGATATAGGTGTCGATAGGCATTTCAGATATAGGTGTCGATAGGCATTTCAGATATAGGTGCCGATAGGCATTTCAGATATAGTTACCGATTGGCATTTTAAAAATAGGTGCCGATTGGCATTTCAGATATAGAAGCCGATAGGCATTTCAAATATAGGTGCCGATAGGCATTCCAGATATGGTTGCCGATAGGCATTTCAAATATAGGTGCTGATAGGCATTTCAGATGTAGTTTCCGATAGGCATTTCAAAAATAGGTGTCGATAGGCATTTCAGATATAGGTGTCGATAGGCATTTCAGATATAGGTGTCGATAGGCATTTCAGATATAGGTGTCGATAGGCATTTCAGATATAGGTGTCGAAAGGCATTTCAGATATAGGTGTCGATAGGCATTTCAGATATAGGTGTCGATAGGCATTTCAGATATAGGTGTCGCTAGGCATTTCAGATATAGGTGCCGATAGGCATTTCAGATATAGTTGCCGATTGGCATTTTAAAAATAGGTGCCGATAGGCATTTCAGATATTGAAGCCGATAGGCATTTCAAATATAGGTGCCGATAGGCATTCCAGATATGGTTGCCGATAGGCATTTCAAATATAGGTGCTGATAGGCATTTAAGATGTAGTTTCCGATAGGCATTTCAAAAATAGGTGTCGATAGGCATTTCAGATATAGGTGTCGATTAGCATTTCAGATATAGGTGTCGATAGGCATTTCAGATATAGGTGTCGATAGGCATTTCAGATATAGGTGTCGATAGGCATTTCAGATATAGGTGTCGATAGGCATTTCAGATATAGGTGTCGATAGGCATTTCAGATATAGGTGTCGATAGGCATTTCAGATATAGGTGCCGATAGGCATTTCAGATATAGTTGCCGATTGGCATTTTAAAAATAGGTGCCGATAGGCATTTCAGATATAGAAGCTGATAGGCATTTCAAATAGAGGTGCCGATAGGCATTCCAGATATGGTTGTCGATAAGCATTTCAAATATAGGTGCTGATAGGCATTTCAGATGTAGTTTCCGATAGGCATTTCAAAAATAGGTGTCGATAGGCATTTCAGATATAGGTGTCGATAGGCATTTGAGATATAGGTATCGATAGGCATTTCAGATATAGTTGCCGATTGGCATTTTAAAAATAGGTGCCGATAGGCATTTCAGATATAGAAGCCGATAGGCATTTCAAATATAGGTGCCGATAGGCATTCCAGATATAGTTGCCGATAGGCATTTCAAATATAGGTGCTGATAGGCATTTCAGATGTAGTTTCCGATAGGCATTTCAAAAATAGGTGTCGATAGGCATTTCAGATATAGGTGTCGATAGGCATTTCAGATATAGGTGTCGATAGGCATTTCAGATATAGGTGTCGATAGGCATTTCAGATATAGGTGTCGATAGGCATTTCAGATATAGGTGTCGATAGGCATTTCAGATATAGGTGTCGATAGGCATTCCAGATATAGGTGTCGATAGGCATTTCAGATATAGGTGTCGATAGGCATTTCAGATATAGGTGCCGATAGGCATTTCAGATATTGTTGCCGATTGGCATTTTAAAAATAGGTGCCGATAGGCATTTCAGATATAGAAGCCGATAGGCATTTCAAATATAAGTGCCGATAGGCATTCCAGATATGGTTGCCGATAGGCATTTCAAATATAGGTGCTGATAGGCATTTCAGATGTAGTTTCCGATAGGCATTTCAAATATAGGTGCCGATAGGCATTCCAGATGTGGTTGCCGATAGGCATTTCAAATATAGGTGCTGATAGGCATTTCAGATGTAGTTTCCGATAGGCATTTCAAAAATAGGTGTCGATAGGCATTTCAGATATAGGTGTCGATAGGCATTTCAGATATAGGTGTCGATAGGCATTTCAGATATAGGTGTCGATAGGCATTTCAGATATAGGTGTCGATAGGCATTTCAGATATAGGTGTCGATAGGCATTTTAGATATAGGTGTCGATAGGCATTTCAGATATAGGTGTCGATAGGCATTTCAGATATAGGTGCCGATAGGCATTTCAGATATAGAAGCCGATAGGCATTTCAAATATAGGTGCCGATAGGCATTCCAGATATGGTTGCCGATAGGCATTTCAAATATAGGTGCTGATAGGCATTTCAGATGTAGTTTCCGATGGGCATTTCAAAAATAGGTGTCGATAGGCATTTCAGATATAGGTGTCGATAGGCATTTCAGATATAGGTGTCAATAGGCATTTCAGATATAGGTGTCGATAGGCATTTCAGATATAGGTGTCGATAGGCATTTCAGATATAGGTGTCGATAGGCATTTCAGATATAGGTGCCGATAGGCATTTCAGATATAGTTGCCGATTGGCATTTTAAAAATAGGTGTCGATAGGCATTTCAGATATAGGTGTCGATAGGCATTTGAGATATAGGTGTCGATAGGCATTTCAGATATAGGTGTCGATAGGCATTTCAGATATAGGTGTCGATAGGCATTTCAGATATAGGTGTCGATAGGCATTTCAGATATAGGTGTCGATAGGCATTTCAGATATAGGTGCCGATAGGCATTTCAGATATAGGTGTCGATAGGCATTTCAGATATAGGTGCCGATAGGCATTTCAGATATAGTTGCCGATTGGCATTTTAAAAATAGGTGCCGATAGGCATTTCAGATATAGGTGTCGATAGGCATTTCAGATATAGGTGTCGATAGGCATTTCAGATATAGGTGTCGATAGGCAT
This sequence comes from Venustoraphidia nigricollis, assembly GCA_034508555.1. NCBI lineage: Eukaryota > Metazoa > Arthropoda > Insecta > Raphidioptera > Raphidiidae > Venustoraphidia > Venustoraphidia nigricollis. The sequence continues at coordinate 16,196 of JAVRKA010000207.1, read as the reverse complement.
TTCAGATATAGGTGTCGATAGGCATTTCAGATATAGGTGTCGATAGGCATTTCAGATATAGGTGTCGATAGGCATTTCAGATATAGGTGCCGATAGGCATTTCAGATATAGTTGCCGATTGGCATTTTAAAAATAGGTGCCGATAGGCATTTCAGACATAGAAGCCGATAGGCATTTCAAGTATAGGTGCCGATAGGCATTCCAGATATGGTTGCCGATAGGCATTTCAAATATAGGTGCTGATAGGCATTTCAGATGTAGTTTCCGATAGGCATTTCAAAAATAGGTGTCGATAGGCATTTCAGATATAGGTGTCGATAGGCATTTCAGATATAGGTGTCGATAGGCATTTCAGATATAGGTGTCGATAGGCATTTCAGATATAGGTGTCGATAGGCATTTCAGATATAGGTGCCGATAGGCATTTCAGATATAGTTGCCGATTGACATTTTAAAAATAGGTGCCGATAGGCATTTCAGATATAGAAGCCGATAGGCATTTCAAATATAGGTGCCGATAGGCATTCCAGATATGGTTGCCGATAGGCATTTCAAATATAGGTGCTGATAGGCATTTCAGATGTAGTTTTCCATAGGCATTTCAAAAATAGGTGTCGATAGGCATTTCAGATATAGGTGTCGATAGGCATTTCAGATATAGGTGTTGATAGGCATTTCAGATATAGGTGTCGATAGGCATTTCAGATATAGGTGTCGATAGGCATTTCAGATATAGGTGTCGATAGGCATTTCAGATATAGGTGTCGATAGGCATTTCAGATATAGGTGTCGATAGGCATTTCAGATATAGGTGCCGATAGGCATTTCAGATATAGTTGCCGATTGGCATTTTAAAAATAGGTGCCGATAGGCATTTCAGATATAGAAGCCGATAGGCATTTCAAATATAGGTGCCGATAGGCATTCCAGATATGGTTGCCGATAGGCATTTCAAATATAGGTGCTGATAGGCATTTCAGATGTAGTTTCCGATAGGCATTTCAAAAATAGGTGTCGATAGGCATTTCAGATATAGGTGTCGATAGGCATTTCAGATATAGGTGTCGATAGGCATTTCAGATATAGGTGTCGATAGGCATTTCAGATATAGGTGTCGATAGGCATTTCAGATATAGGTGTCGATAGGCATTTCAGATATAGGTGTCGATAAACATTTCAGATATAGGTGTCGATAGGCATTTCAGATATAGGTGCCGATAGGCATTTCAGATATAGTTGCCGATTGGCATTTTAAAAATAGGTGCCGATAGGCATTTCAGATATAGAAGCCGATAGGCATTTCAAATATAGGTGCCGATAGTCATTCCAGATATGGTTGCCGATAGGCATTTCAAATATAGGTGCTGATAGGCATTTCAGATGTAGTTTCCGATAGGCATTTCAAATATAGGTGCCGATAGGCATTCCAGATGTGGTTGCCGATAGGCATTTCAAATATAGGTGCTGATAGGCATTTCAGATGTAGTTTCCGATTGGCATTTCAAAAATAGGTGTCGATAGGCATTTCAGATATAGGTGTCGATAGGCATTTCAGATATAGGTGTCGATAGGCATTTCAGATATAGGTGTCGATAGGCATTTCAGATATAGGTGTCGATAGGCATTTCAGATATAGGTGTCGATAGGCATTTTAGATATAGGTGTCGATAGGCATTTCAGATATAGGTGTCGATAGGCATTTCAGATATAGGTGCCGATAGGCATTTCAGGTATATTTGCCGATTGGCATTTTAAAAATAGGTGCCGATAGGCATTTCAGATATAGAAGCCGATAGGCATTTCTAATATAGGTGACAATAGGCATTCCAGATATGGTTGCCGATAGGCATTTCAAATATAGGTGCTGATAGGCATTTCAGATGTAGTTTCTGATAGGCATTTCAAAAATAGGTGTCGACAGGCATTTCAGATATAGGTGTCGATAGGCATTTCAGATATAGGTGTCAATAGGCATTTCAGATATAGGTGTCGATAGGCATTTCAGATATAGGTGTCGATAGGCATTTCAGATATAGGTGCCGATAGGCATTTCAGATATAGTTGCCGATTGGCATTTTAAAAATAGGTGCCGATAGGCATTTCAGATATAGAAGCCGATAGGCATTTCAAATATAGGTGCCGATAGGCATTCCAGATATGGTTGCCGATAGGCATTTCAAATATAGGTGCTGATAGGCATTTCAGATGTAGTTTCCGATAGGCATTTCAAAAATAGGTGTCGATAAGCATTTCAGATATAGGTGTCGATAGGCATTTCAGATATAGGTGTCGATAGGCATTTCAGATATAGGTGTCGATAGGCATTTCAGATATAGGTGTCGATAGGCATTTCAGATATAGGTGTCGATAGGCATTTCAGATATAGGTGTCGATAGGCATTTCAGATATAGGTGTCGATAGGCATTTCAGATATAGGTGCCGATGGGCATTTCAGATATAGTTGCCGATTGGCATTTTAAAAATAGGTGCCGATAGGCATTTCAGATATAGAAGCCGATAGGCATTTCAAATATAGGTGCTGATAGGCATTTCAGATGTAGTTTCCGATAGGCATTTCAAAAATAGGTGTCGATAGGCATTTCAGATATAGGTGTCGATAGGCATTTCAGATATAGGTGTCGATAGGCATTTCAGATATAGCTGTCGATAGGCATTTCAGATATAGGTGTCGATAGGCATTTCAGATATAGGTGTCGATAGGCATTTCAGATATAGGTGTCGATAGGCATTTCAGATATAGGTGTCGATAGGCATTTTAGATATAGGTGTCGATAGGCATTTCAGATATAGGTGCCGATAAGCATTTCAGATATAGTTGCCGATTGGCATTTTAAAAATAGGTGCCGATAGGCATTTCAGATATAGAAGCCGATAGGCATTTCAAATATAGGTGCCGATAGGCATTCCAGATATGGTTGCCGATAGGCATTTCAAATATAGGTGCTGATAGGCATTTCAGATGTAGTTTCCGATAGGCATTTCAAAAATAGGTGTCGATAGGCATTTCAGATATAGGTGTCGATAGGCATTTCAGATATAGGTGTCGATCGGCATTTCAGATATAGGTGTCGATAGGCATTTCAGATATAGGTGCCGATAGGCATTTCAGATATAGTTGCCGATTGGCATTTTAAAAATAGGTGCCGATTGGCATTTTAAAAATAGGTGCCGATTGGCATTTCAGATATGGAAGCCGATAGGCATTTCAAATATAGGTGCCGATAGGCATTCCAGATATGGTTGCCGATAGGCATTTCAAATATAGGTGCTGATAGGCATTTCAGATGTAGTTTCCCATAGGCATTTCAAAAATAGGTGTCGATAGGCATTTCAGATATAGGTGTCGATAGGCATTTCAGATATAGGTGCCGTTAGGCATTTCAGATATAGTTGCCGATTGGCATTTTAAAAATAGGTGCCGATAGGCATTTCAGATATAGAAGCCGATAGGCATTTCAAATATAGGTGCCGATAGGCATTCCAGATATGGTTGCCGATAGGCATTTCAAATATAGGTGCTGATAGGCATTTCAGATGTAGTTTCCGATAGGCATTTCAAAAATAGGTGTCGATAGGCATTTCAGATATAGGTGTCGATAGGCATTTCAGATATAGGTGTCGATAGGCATTTCAGATATAGGTGTCGATAGGCATTTCAGATATAGGTGTCGATAGGCATTTCAGATATAGGTGTCGATAGGCATTTCCGATATAGGTGTCGATAGGCATTTCAGATATAGGTGTCGATAGGCATTTCAGATATAGGTGCCGATAGGCATTTCAGATATAGTTGCCGATTGACATTTTAAAAATAGGTGCCGATAGGCATTTCAGATATAGAAGCCGATAGGCATTTCAAATATAGGTGCCGATAGGCATTCCAGATATGGTTGCCGATAGGCATTTCAAATATAGGTGCTGATAGGCATTTCAGATGTAGTTTCCCATAGGCATTTCAAAAATAGGTGTCGATAGGCATTTCAGATATAGGTGTCGATAGGCATTTCAGATATAGGTGTCGATAGGCATTTCAGATATAGGTGTCGATAGGCATTTCAGATATAGGTGTCGATAGGCATTTCAGATATAGGTGTCGATAGGCATTTCAGATATAGGTGTCGATAGGCATTTCAGATATAGGTGTCGATAGGAATTTCAGATATAGGTGCCGATAGGCATTTCAGATATAGTTGCCGATTGGCATTTTAAAAATAGGTGCCGATAGGCATTTCAGATATAGAAGCCGATAGGCATTTCAAATATAGGTGCCGATAGGCATTCCAGATATGGTTGCCGATAGGCATTTCAAATATAGGTGCTGATAGGCATTTCAGATGTAGTTTCCGATAGGCATTTCAAAAATAGGTGTCGATAGGCATTTCAGATATAGGTGTCAATAGGCATTTCAGATATAGGTGTCGATAGGCATTTCAGATATAGGTGTCGATAGGCATTTCAGATATAGGTGTCGATAGGCATTGCAGATATAGGTGCCGATAGGCATTTCAGATATAGTTGCCGATTGGCATTTTAAAAATAGGTGCCGATAGGCATTTCAGATATAGAAGCCGATAGGCATTTCAAATATAGGTGCCGATAGGCATTCCAGATATGGTTGCCGATAGGCATTTCAAATATAGGTGCTGATAGGCATTTCAGATGTAGTTTCCGATAGGCATTTCAAATATAGGTGCCGATAGGCATTCCAGATGTGGTTGCCGATAGGCATTTCAAATATAGGTGCTGATAGGCATTTCAGATGTAGTTTCCGATTGGCATTTCAAAAATAGGTGTCGATAGGCATTTCAGATATAGGTGTCGATAAGCATTTCAGATATAGGTGTCGATAGGCATTTCAGATATAGGTGTCGATAGGCATTTCAGATATAGGTGTCGATAGGCATTTCAGATATAGGTGTCGATAGGCATTTTAGATATAGGTGTCGATAGGCATTTCAGATATAGGTGTCGATAGGCATTTCAGATATAGGTGCCGATAGGCATTTCAGATATAGTTGCCGATTGGCATTTTAAAAATAGGTGCCGATAGGCATTTCAGATATAGAAGCCGATAGGCATTTCAAATATAGGTGCCGATAGGCATTCTAGATATGGTTGCCGATAGGCATTTCAAATATAGGAGCTGATAGGCATTTCAGATGTAGTTTCCGATAGGCATTTCAAAAATAGGTGTCGATAGGCATTTCAGATATAGGTGTCGATAGGCATTTCAGATATAGGTGTCGATAGGCATTTCAGATATAGGTGTCGATAGGCATTTCAGATATAGGTGTCGATAGGCATTTCAGATATAGGTGTCAATAGGCATTTCAGATATAGGTGCCGATAGGCATTTCAGATATAGTTGCCGATTGGCATTTTAAAAATAGGTGCCGATAGGCATTTCAGATATAGAAGCCGATAGGCATTTCAAATATAGGTGCCGATAGGCATTCCAGATATGGTTGCCGATAGGCATTTCAAATATAGGTGCTGATAGGCATTTCAGATGTAGTTTCCGATAGGCATTTCAAAAATAGGTGTCGATAAGCATTTCAGATATAGGTGTCGATAGGCATTTCAGATATAGGTGTCGATAGGCATTTCAGATATAGGTGTCGATAGGCATTTCAGATATAGGTGTCGATAGGCATTTCAGATATAGGTGTCGATAGGCATTTCAGATATAGGTGTCGATAGGCATTTCAGATATAGGTGTCGATAGGCATTTCAGATATAGGTGCCGATGGGCATTTCAGATATAGTTGCCGATTGGCATTTTAAAAATAGGTGCCGATAGGCATTTCAGATATAGAAGCCGATAGGCATTTCAAATATAGGTGCTGATAGGCATTTCAGATGTAGTTTCCGATAGGCATTTCAAAAATAGGTGTCGATAGGCATTTCAGATATAGGTGTCGATAGGCATTTCAGATATAGGTGTCGACAGGCATTTCAGATATAGCTGTCGATAGGCATTTCAGATATAGGTGTCGATAGGCATTTCAGATATAGGTGTCGATAGGCATTTCAGATATAGGTGTCGATAGGCATTTCAGATATAGGTGTCGATAGGCATTTTAGATATAGGTGTCGATAGGCATTTCAGATATAGGTGCCGATAGGCATTTCAGATATAGTTGCCGATTGGCATTTTAAAAATAGGTGCCGATAGGCATTTCAAATATAGGTGCCGATAGGCATTCCAGATATGGTTGCCGATAGGCATTTCAAATATAGGTGCTGATAGGCATTTCAGATGTAGTTTCCGATAGGCATTTCAAAAATAGGTGTCGATAGGCATTTCAGATATAGGTGTCGATAGGCATTTCAGATATAGGTGCCGGTAGGCATTTTAAAAATAGGTGCCGATAGGCATTTCAGATATAGAAGCCGATAGGCATTTCAAATATAGGTGCCGATAGGCATTCCAGATATGGTTGCCGATAGGCATTTCAAATATAGGTGCTGATAGGCATTTCAGATGTAGTTTCCGATAGGCATTTCAAAAATAGGTGTCGATAGGCATTTCAGATATAGGTGTCGATAGGCATTTCAGATATAGGTGTCGATAGGCATTTCAGATATAGGTGTCGATAGGCATTTCAGATATAGGTGTCGATAGGCATTTCAGATATAGGTGTCGATAGGCATTTCAGATATAGGTGCCGATAGGCATTTCAGATATAGTTGCCGATTGGCGTTTTAAAAATAGGTGCCGATAGGCATTTCAGATATAGAAGCCGATAGGCATTTCAAATATAGGTGCCGATAGGCATTCCAGATATGGTTGCCGATAGGCATTTCAAATATAGGTGCTGATAGGCATTTCAGATGTAGTTTCCGATAGGCATTTCAAAAATAGGTGTCGATAGGCATTTCAGATATAGGTGTCGATAGGCATTTCAGATATAGGTGTCGATAGGCATTTCAGATATAGGTGTTGATAGGCATTTCAGATATAGGTGTCGATAGGCATTTCGGATATAGGTGTCGATAGGCATTTCAGATATAGGTGTCGATAGGCATTTCAGATATAGGTGCCGATAGGCATTTCAGATATAGTTGCCGATTGGCATTTTAAAAATAGGTGCCGATAGGCATTTCAGATATAGAAGCCGATAGGCATTTCAAATATAGGTGCCGATAGGCATTCCAGATATGGTTGCCGATAGGCATTTCAAATATAGGTGCCGATAGGCATTCCAGATATGGTTGCCGATAGGCATTTCAAATATAGGTGCTGATAGGCATTTCAGATGTAGTTTCCGATAGGCATTTCAAAAATAGGTGTCGATAGGCATTTCAGATATAGGTGTCGATAGGCATTTCAAATATAGGTGTCGATAGGCATTTCAGATATAGGTGTCGATAGGCATTTCAGATATAGGTGTCGATAGGCATTTCAGATATAGGTGTCGATAGGCATTTCAGATATAGGTGTCGATAGGCATTTCAGATATAGGTGCCGATAGGCATTTCAGATATAGTTGCCGATTGGCATTTTAAAAATAGGTGCCGATAGGCATTTCAGATATAGAAGCCGATAGGCATTTCAAATATAGGTGCCGATAGGCATTCCAGATATGGTTGCCGATAGGCATTTCAAATATAGGTGCTGATAGGCATTTCAGATGTAGTTTCCGATAGGCATTTCAAAAATAGGTGTCGATAAGCATTTTAGATATAGGTGTCGATAGGCATTTCAGATATAGGTGTCGATAGGCATTTCAGATATAGGTGTCGATAGGCATTTCAGATATAGGTGTCGATAGGCATTTCAGATATAGGTGTCGATAGGCATTTCAGATATAGGTGTCGATAGGCATTTCAGATATAGGTGTCGATAGGCATTTCAGATATAGGTGCCGATGGGCATTTCAGATATAGTTGCCGATTGGCATTTTAAAAATAGGTGCCGATAGGCATTTCAGATATAGAAGCCGATAGGCATTTCAAATATAGGTGCCGATAGGCATTCCAGATATGGTTGCCGATAGGCATTTCAAATATAGGTGCTGATAGGCATTTCAGATGTAGTTTCCGATAGGCATTTCAAAAATAGGTGTCGATAGGCATTTCAGATATAGGTGTCGATAGGCATTTCAGATATAGGTGTCGATAGGCATTTCAGATATAGCTGTCGATAGGCATTTCAGATATAGGTGTCGATAGGCATTTCAGATATAGGTGTCGATAGGCATTTCAGATATAGGTGTCGATAGGCATTTCAGATATAGGTGTCGATAGGCATTTTAGATATAGGTGTCAATAGGCATTTCAGATATAGGTGCCGATAGGCATTTCAGATATAGTTGCTGATTGGCATTTTAAAAATAGGTGCCGATAGGCATTTCAGATATAGAAGCCGATAGGCATTTCAAATATAGGTGCCGATAGGCATTCCAGATATGGTTGCCGATAGGCATTTCAAATATAGGTGCTGATAGGCATTTCAGATGTAGTTTCCGATAGGCATTTCAAAAATAGGTGTCGATAGGCATTTCAGATATAGGTGTCGATAGGCATTTCAGATATAGGTGTCGATCGGCATTTCAGATATAGGTGTCGATAGGCATTTCAGATATAGGTGCCGATAGGCATTTCAGATATAGTTGCCGATTGGCATTTTAAAAATAGGTGCCGATTGGCATTTTAAAAATAGGTGCCGATAGGCATTTCAGATATGGAAGCCGATAGGCATTTCAAATATAGGTGCCGATAGGCATTCCAGATATGGTTGCCGATAGGCATTTCAAATATAGGTGCTGATAGGCATTTCAGATGTAGTTTCCGATAGGCATTTCAAAAATAGGTGTCGATAGGCATTTCAGATATAGGTGTCGATAGGCATTTCAGATATAGGTGTCGATAGGCATTTCAGATATAGGTGTCGATAGGCATTTCAGATATAGGTGTCGATAGGCATTTCAGATATAGGTGTCGATAGGCATTTCAGATATAGGTGTCGATAGGCATTTCAGATATAGGTGTCGATAGGCATTTCAGATATAGGTGTCGATAGGCATTTCAGATATAGGTGCCGATAGGCATTTCAGATATAGAAGCCGATAGGCATTTCAAATATAGGTGCCGATAGGCATTCCAGATATGGTTGCCGATAGGCATTTCAAATATAGCTGCTGATAGGCATTTCAGATGTAGTTTCCGATAGGCATTTCAAAAATAGGTGTCGATAGGCATTTCAGATATAGGTGTCGATAGGCATTTCAGATATAGGTGTCGATAGGCATTTCAGATATAGGTGTCGATAAGCATTTCAGATATAGGTGTCGATAGGCATTTCAGATATAGGTGTCGATAGGCATTTCAGATATAGGTGTCGATAGGAATTTAGATATAGGTGTCGATAGGCATTTCAGATATAGGTGCCGATAGGCATTTCAGATATAGTTGCCGATTGGCAATTTAAAAATAGGTGCCGATAGGCATTTCAGATATAGAAGCCGATAGGCATTTCAAATATAGGTGCCGATAGGCATTCCAGATATGGCTGCCGATAGGCATTTCAAATATAGGTGCTGATAGGCATTTCAGATGTAGTTTCCGATAGGCATTTCAAAAATAGGTGTCGATAGGCATTTCAGATATAGGTGTCGATAGGCCTTTCAGATATAGGTGTCGATAGGCATTTCAGATATAGCTGTCGATAGGCATTTCAGATATAGGTGTCGATAGGCATTTCAGATATAGGTGTCGATAGGCATTTCAGATATAGGTGTCGATAGGCATTTCAGATATAGGTGTCGATAGGCATTTCAGATATAGGTGTCGATAGGCATTTCAGATATAGGTGCCGATAGGCATTTCAGATATAGTTGCCGATTGGCATTTTAAAAATAGGTGCCGATAGGCATTTCAGATATAGAAGCCGATAGGCATTTCAAATATAGGTGCCGATAGTCATTCCAGATATGGTTGCCGATAGGCATTTCAAATATAGGTGCTGATAGGCATTTCAGATGTAGTTTCCGATAGGCATTTCAAAAATAGGTGTCGATAGGCATTTCAGATATAGGTGTCGATAGGCATTTCAGATATAGGTGTCGATAGGCATTTCAGATACAGGTGTCGATAGGCATTTCAGATATAGGTGTCGATAGGCATTTCAGATATAGGTGTCGATAGGCATTTCAGATATAAGTGTCGATAGGCATTTCAGATATAGGTGCCGATAGGCATTTCAGATATAGTTGCCGATTGGCATTTTAAAAATAGGTGCCGATAGGCATTTCAGATATAGAAGCCGATAGGCATTTCAAATATAGGTGCCGATAGGCATTCCAGATATGGTTGCCGATGGGCATTTCAAATATAGGTGCTTATAGGCATTTCAGATGTAGTTTCCGATAGGCATTTCAAAAATAGGTGTCGATAGGCATTTCAGATATAGGTGTCGATAGGCATTTCAGATATAGGTGTCGATAGGCATTTCAGATATAGGTGTCGATAGGCATTTCAGATATAGGTGTCGATAGGCATTTCAGATATAGGTGTCGATAGGCATTTCAGATATAGGTGTCGATAGGCATTTCAGATATAGGTGTCGATAGGCATTTCAGATATAGGTGCCGATAGGCATTTCAGATATAGTTGCCGATTGGCATTTTAAAAATAGGTGCCGATAGGCATTTCAGATATAGAAACCGACAGGCATTTCAAATATAGGTGCCGATAGGCATTCCAGATATGGTTGCCGATAGGCATTTCAAATATAGGTGCTGATAGGCATTTCAGATGTAGTTTCCGATAGGCATTTCAAAAATAGGTATCGATAGGCATTTCAGATATAGGTGTCGATAGGCATTTCAGATATAGGTGTCGATAGGCATTTCAGATATAGGTGTCGAAAGGCATTTCAGATATTGGTGTCGATAGGCATTTCAGATATAGGTGTCGATAGGCATTTCAGATATAGGTGTCGATAGGCATTTCAGATATAGGTGTCGATAGGCATTTCAGATACAGGTGTCGATAGGCATTTCAGATATAAGTGCCGATAGGCATTTCAGATATAGTTGCCGATTGGCATTTTAAAAATAGGTGCCGATAGGCATTTTAGATATAGAAGCTGATAGGCATTTCAAATAAAGGTGCCGATAGGCATTCCAGATATGGTTGCCGATAGGCATTTCAAATATAGGTGCTGATAGGCATTTCAGATGTAGTTTCCGATAGGCATTTCAAAAATTGGTGTCGATAGGCATTTCAGATATAGGTGTCGATAGGCATTTCAGATATAGGTGTCGATAGGCATTTCAGATATAGGTGTCGATAGGCATTTCGGATATAGGTGTCGATAGGCATTTCAGATATAGGTGTCGATAGGCATTTCAGATATAGGTGTCGATAGGCATTTCAGAAATAGGTGTCGATAGGCATTTCAGATATAGGTGCCGATAGGCATTTCAGATATAGTTGCCGATTGGCATTTTAAAAAAAGGTGCCGATAGGCATTTCAGATATAGAAGCCGATAGGCATTTCAAATATAGGTGCCGATAGGCATTCCAGATATGGTTGCCGATAGGCATTTCAAATATAGGTGCTGATAGGCATTTCAGATGTAGTTTCCGATAGGCATTTCAAAAATAGGTGTCGATAGGCATTTCAGATATAGGTGTCGATAGGCATTTCAGATATAGGTGAAGATAGGCATTTCAGATATAGGTGTCGATAGGCATTTCAGATATAAGTGTCGATAGGCATTTCAGATATAGGTGTCGATAGGCATTTCAGATATAGGTGTCGATAGGCATTTCAGATATAGGTGTCGATAGGCATTTCAGATATAGGTGTCGATAGGCATTTCAGATATAGGTGTCGATATGCATTTCAGATATAGGTGCCGGTAGGCATTTTAAAAATAGGTGCCGATAGGCATTTCAGATATAGAAACCGATAGGCATTTCAAATATAGGTGCCGATAGGCATTCCAGATATGGTTGCCGATAGGCATTTCAAATATAGGTGCTGATAGGCATTTCAGATGTAGTTTCCGATAGGCATTTCAAAAATAGGTGTCGATAGGCATTTCAGATATAGGTGTCGATAGGCATTTCAGATATAGTTGTCGATAGGCATTTCAGATATAGGTGTCGATAGGCATTTCAGATATAGGTGTCGATAGGCATTTCAGATATAAGTGCCGATAGGCATTTCAGATATAGTTGCCGATTGGCATTTTAAAAATAGGTGCCGATAGGCATTTCAAATATAGGTGCTGATAGGCATTTCAGATGTAGTTTCCGATAGGCAGTTCAAAAATAGGTGTCGATAGGCATTTCAGATATAGGTGTCGATAGGCATTTCAGATATAGGTGTCGATAGGCATTTCAGATATAGGTGTCGATAGGCATTTCAGATATAGGTGTGGATAGGCATTTCAGATATAGGTGTCGATAGGCATTTCAGATATAGGTGTCGATAGGCATTTCAGATATAGGTGCCGATAGGCATTTCAGATATAGTTGCCGATTGGCATTTTAAAAATAGGTGCCGATAGGCATTTCAGATATAGAAGCCGATAGGCATTTCGAATATAGGTGCCGATAGGCATTCCAGATATGGTTGCCGATAGGCATTTCAAATATAGGTGCTGATAGGCATTTCAGATGTAGTTTCCGATAGGCATTTCAAAAATAGGTGTCGATAGGCATTTCAGATATAGGTGTCGATAGGCATTTCAGATATAGGTGTCGATAGACATTTCAGATATAGGTGTCGATAGGCATTTCAGATATAGGTGTCGATAGGCATTTCAGATTTAGGTGTCGATAGGCATTTCAGATATAGGTGTCGATAGGCATTTCAGATATAGGTGTCGAAAGGCATTTCAGATATAGGTTACGATAGGCATTTCAGATATAGGTGCCGATAGACATTTCAGATATAGTTGCCGATTGGCATTTCAAAAATAGGTGCCGATAGGCATTTCAGATATAGAAGCCGATAGGCATTTCAAATATAGGTGCCGATAGGCATTCCAGATATGGTTGCCGATAGGCATTTCAAATATAGGTGCTGATAGGCATTTCAGATGTAGTTTCCGATAGGCATTTCAAAAATAGGTGTCGATAGGCATTTCAGATATAGGTGTCGATAGGCATTCCAGATATAGGTGTCGATAGGCATTTCAGATATAGGTGTCGATAGGCATTTCAGATACAGGTGGCGATAGGCATTTCAGATATAGGTGTCGATAGGCATTTCAGATATAGGTGTCGATAGGCATTTCAGATATAGGTGCCGATAGACATTTCAGATATAGTTGCCGATTGGCATTTTAAAAATAGGTGCCGATAGGCATTTCAGATATAGAAGCCGATAGGCATTTCAAATATAGGTGCCGATAGGCATTCCAGATATGGTTGCCGATAGGCATTTCAAATATAGGTGCTGATAGGCATTTCAGATGTAGTTTCCGATAGGCATTTCAAAAATAGGTGTCGTTAGGCATTTCAGATATAGGTGTCGATAGGCATATCAGATATAGGTGTCGATAGGCATTTCAGATATAGGTGTCGATAGGCATTTCAGATATAGGTGTCGATAGGCATTTCAGATATAGGTGTCGATAAGCATTTCAGATATAGGTGTCGATAGGCATTTCAGATATAGGTGCCGATAGGCATTTCAGATATAGTTGCCGATTGGCATTTTAAAAATAGGTGCCGATAGGCATTTCAGATATAGAAGCCGATAGGCATTTCAAATATAGGTGCTGATAGGCATTTCAGATGTAGTTTCCGATAGGCATTTCAAAAATAGGTGTCGATAGGCATTTCAGATATAGGTGTCGATAGGCATTTCAGATATAGGTGTCGACAGGCATTTCAGATATAGCTGTCGATAGGCATTTCAGATATAGGTGTCGATAGGCATTTCAGATATAGGTGTCGATAGGCATTTCAGATATAGGTGTCGATAGGCATTTCAGATATAGGTGTCGATAGGCATTTTAGATATAGGTGTCGATAGGCATTTCAGATATAGGTGCCGATAGGCATTTCAGATATAGTTGCCGATTGGCATTTTAAAAATAGGTGCCGATAGGCATTTCAAATATAGGTGCCGATAGGCATTCCAGATATGGTTGCCGATAGGCATTTCAAATATAGGTGCTGATAGGCATTTCAGATGTAGTTTCCGATAGGCATTTCAAAAATAGGTGTCGATAGGCATTTCAGATATAGGTGTCGATAGGCATTTCAGATATAGGTGCCGGTAGGCATTTTAAAAATAGGTGCCGATAGGCATTTCAGATATAGAAGCCGATAGGCATTTCAAATATAGGTGCCGATAGGCATTCCAGATATGGTTGCCGATAGGCATTTCAAATATAGGTGCTGATAGGCATTTCAGATGTAGTTTCCGATAGGCATTTCAAAAATAGGTGTCGATAGGCATTTCAGATATAGGTGTCGATAGGCATTTCAGATATAGGTGTCGATAGGCATTTCAGATATAGGTGTCGATAGGCATTTCAGATATAGGTGTCGATAGGCATTTCAGATATAGGTGTCGATAGGCATTTCAGATATAGGTGCCGATAGGCATTTCAGATATAGTTGCCGATTGGCGTTTTAAAAATAGGTGCCGATAGGCATTTCAGATATAGAAGCCGATAGGCATTTCAAATATAGGTGCCGATAGGCATTCCAGATATGGTTGCCGATAGGCATTTCAAATATAGGTGCTGATAGGCATTTCAGATGTAGTTTCCGATAGGCATTTCAAAAATAGGTGTCGATAGGCATTTCAGATATAGGTGTCGATAGGCATTTCAGATATAGGTGTCGATAGGCATTTCAGATATAGGTGTCGATAGGCATTTCAGATATAGGTGTCGATAGGCATTTCGGATATAGGTGTCGATAGGCATTTCAGATATAGGTGTCGATAGGCATTTCAGATATAGGTGCCGATAGGCATTTCAGATATAGTTGCCGATTGGCATTTTAAAAATAGGTGCCGATAGGCATTTCAGATATAGAAGCCGATAGGCATTTCAAATATAGGTGCCGATAGGCATTCCAGATATGGTTGCCGATAGGCATTTCAAATATAAGTGCTGATAGGCATTTCAGATGTAGTTTCCGATAGGCATTTCAAAAATAGGTGTCGATAGGCATTTCAGATATAGGTGTCGATAGGCATTTCAGATATAGGTGTCGATAGACATTTCAGATATAGGTGTCGATAGGCATTTCAGATATAGGTGTCGATAGGCATTTCAGATATAGGTGTCGATAGGCATTTCAGATATAGGTGTCGATAGGCATTTCAGATATAGGTGTCGAAAGGCATTTCAGATATAGGTGTCGATAGGCATTTCAGATATAGGTGCCGATAGACATTTCAGATATAGTTGCCGATTAGCATTTTAAAAATTGGTGCCGATAGGCATTTCAGATATAGAAGCCGATAGGCATTTCAAATATTGGTGCCGATAGGCATTCCAGATATGGTTGCCTATAGGCATTTCAAATATAGGTGCTGATAGGCATTTTAGATGTAGTTTCCGATAGGCATTTCAAAAATAGGTGTCGATAGGCATTTCAGATATAGGTGTCGATAGGCATTCCAGTTATAGGTGTCGATAGGCATTTCAGATATAGGTGTCGATAGGCTTTTTAGATATAGGTGCCGATAGGCATTTCAGATATAGGTGTCGATAGGCATTTCAGATATAGGTGTCGATAGGCATTTCAGATATAGGTGTCGATAGGCATTTCAGATATAGGTGTCGATAGGCTTTTTAGATATAGGTGCCGATAGGCATTTCAGATATAGTTGCCTATTGGCATTTTAAAAATAGGTGCCGATAGGCATTTCAGATATAGAAGCCGATAGGCATTTCAAATATAGGTGCCGATAGGCATTCCAGATATGTTTGCCGATAGGCATTTCAAATATAGGTGCTGATAGGCATTTCAGATGTAGTTTCCGATAGGCATTTCAAATATAGGTGCCGATAGGCATTCCAGATGTGGTTGCCGATAGGCATTTCAAATATAGGTGCTGATAGGCATTTCAGATGTAGTTTCCGATAGGCATTTCAAAAATAGGTGTCGATAGGCATTTCAGATATAGGTGTCGATAGGCATTTCAGATATAGGTGTCGATAGGCATTTCAGATATAGGTGTCGATAGG